>DF367515.1:0-10231 GCA_000787875.1 Solanum virginianum | reverse complement strand
CTATTTTGAAATGGGAAGAGATCAATATGGATTTTGTGGTTAGATTGCCTAAGAATAGAAAACACTTTGACTCTATTTGGTTTGTTATGGATAGAATAACAAAGTTGGCTCACTTTCTACCGGTCAAAATACTTTTGGTGCCGAAGATTATGCCAAGGTGTACATTCAGGAGTTGGTTAGATTGCATGGGATGCCCTTGTCTATCATTTCGAATTGTGGTGCTCAATTCACTTCTCACTTTTTGAGGTCACTCCAAGGAGATCTTGGTACCAAGGTTACGCTTAGCACAACTTTTCATCCTCAAATGGATAGTGTAGCTAAGAGGACTACCCAAACTCTTGAGGATATGCGTAGAGCTTGTACTTTAGAGTTTATGGGTAGTTGGGATGAACATCTTCTGCTTATTGCGTTTGCTTACAACAATGCTACCACTCAAGCATTTATATGGGTCCCTTTGAAGCTTTCTATGGTAGGCACTGTAGATCCTCAATTGGGTGGTTTGAAGTAGGGGAGAGAGCTTTGCTAGGTCCAAATTTGGTAATGGAGGCCATGGAGAAGGAGAGGTTAATAAGGGAAAGATTGAAAACAGGCCAAAGTAGAAAAAAGTCCTACTCTGATATGAGGAGAAGAGAACTTGAGTTTAAGGTTTGTGATTGGGTTTACTTGAAAGTCTTACCCATGAACCAATGGAAGGTTGACTGGGATAATGGGTAATGGTTAGTTGGCATGTCATGGTTGCCGACCCCCTGCCATGGTGAAATTCGACCTTCATCTTCACAAGAGGGCTAGAAGGGTATGATCTGGTTTGGCAGGAAAAGCAAATTAATCCTAAGGTTTGTGGATCCTTATAAAGTTTTGAGGAGTGGGTAAGGTTGCATATGAGTTAGAGTTGCCTATGGAGTTGAATATGGTTCATCCGGTCTTCCATGTATCCATGTTGAGAAAGTGTGTGGGTGACCCAAGTGTTATAGTGCCCTTGGATGTTATGATTATTGTAGAAGATAATTTGACCTATGATGAGGTCCCGACGGAGATTTTTGATAGACAAGTAAAGAGGTTGAGAAACAAAAAGATAGCTTCCATCAAAGTCCTTTAGAGAAACAAACAAGTTGAAAGTGCCACATAGGAAGCAGAGGTAGACATGAGAAATCAACACCCATATCTCTTCCTCTCTACTCAAGTTGAAGGTACTAATTTAAGCCCCCTATATGATTTCAAGTCTTAAGTTTCAACTCTTATGTCATTTTGCATGCATTCATGTTTATGGTAGCAAGTTTATAGTGATTTTTGACATTTATGCTGAGATTTTTGAAAAATGATAATATGTTTGTTGCATCCATGTCGAGCTGAAATCTTCATGATTACTTCTCTTATGCATGTTTCTTTGATATTCAGGGACGATGATGTGCCGTCAAAATATAGCACATTTGATGCCTAAAACAAGGGATTTTGCAAGTTCTTAATGCAACTTTTTATGGTTTTTCTGTAATTTTATGTTGTTCTTGCAGAAAATACAGTTTACCATAATTGTGGGAGAAAATTGCAAATTTTGATGAATTTCAGGACATACAAGCCACCCTACAAGTCACAACGCAAGCTACAAATCGTAGAATGCCCTCATAGCAGGAAACTGTGTCCAAAATTAGGAATTTGCAAGGTGAAGGTCAACTACATGTGGTGAGCCTACGAGTCATATCTCTCATTTCTACTCATAGAAAAGGGCCTCGTATCCTGAAATAGTGTTGCCAAAAGTTGGACTAAGAACTGCAACTAGGGACTATGAGAAGAAATTACGAGTTGTAGATAAGACCACGACTCGTAGCAATAGATCGTGACAGTCAAGTCCAAAATGCCAAGTGCTTACTATGAATGCCCGACTACGACTCGTAGGTCACTCTACGAGTCATAACTGTGAATCATACCTGCTGCCAGCTTTATTTTCTATTTTATTTTAAGGGTCTTTTTGTAAATAGTATAAATAGTTAATGATAGGGTTTTTGAAAGAGAGATTCGACATTTTACAGATTCTACATCAACTATGAATATTCTTAGAGAACTTTTCTAAGGTGAGGGTTTTTATAGAGAGAGATTTGACACTTTACAGATTTTACATCAACTTTGAATATTCTTAGGGAACATTTCTAGTGTTTAGTGTAGGTTTTAGTATTTTACTTTTGAAGACCCATTTTGGGGGATTTGAAATCACTTGTACTGAACTTCCATAAATCCAAGCTTGTGATTTCAACATTAAGGTTTTTTTTCTTTATTACTTTTGGGTTATAACTCAACTATGTCTTTCATATTCATTGTTTGTGATTTTGCTTTACTCATGAGTAGCTAAGCGCCTACAACTTGGGGTTGTGGGAACCATGAGGAGTTGACTTGAAATAACCTATATTTTGTGCATTTCTTTGATTGGCTATTTACATGTATTGTTTATTTGCCTTTATTTTGAATGTTGTTTGGTGGTGGCCAACACCAAATCTTGCCTACTATCATAATTTCGAAGAAGGTAGTGATGAATAGAAAAAGGAAAGTAGATGATATGATTCAATTAATGTGTTCTCGTCTAATTAACCAGACTTGACCAAGGGGAGGTTGACTAGGACAATAGGTAAATTCCAACCAAGGTAGTGACAAATAGGAAAAAAGAAAGTAGATGACAGGATTCGATTGATGTGTTCTCGTCTAATCAACTAGACCTGACCAAGGGGAGATTGATTTGGACAATAGGTAACTGCTAGTTGGTACGCCATAGTTACCGACCAAGCGCCATGGTGAAATTCGACCTTCATCTTCACAAGAGGGCTAGAAGAACCTATGTTACCATCCTGCATGCAAATTCTTGATTTGAGTTATGTTGTTTGGGGTAATTGAGTAAATGAATCATGGGGAACACAATTGCCAAGTTGTCCCTCAATTTGGTTGTCTTCTCGCATTTGTAGTGTAGTATTTCTATTTGTTCTTCATTTTGAATTGCAAACCCCCCCCCCCATTCTAGAGAATATAGTGATCAATGCTTGAAATAATTGTTAGTGGATCAATATAATTAAGCCTTGTATTCCCTGTGGATTCGACCCTAACCGTTGGTTAGATTTATACTTGGTTGTGATCGCTTTACTGTTGGAGAGTGAACATAAAAAATTATGATATCGTTGCCAAGGAATACGGCTAGCCACTTGACCTGATTTCACTATTAGTTAGTTCATGTATTAATTTCTAGATTCTCTTGTATATTACTTTTTTTATTTTGTTTTGTTATTACAGGTATCCAAGGAGAGTGAGGTGAGTTCAACTCGAATAAGCACTTATTGATTGTTAAACACAATGGTTGAACAAAAGCTCATCATCGAAGGTAATTTATTTAAATCATTACAATGACATGTCCTATTTTATGGGCAAGATTTTGAAGACCCTCATACTGGTTACAAAACTTTACACAAACATTGAGGGGGTGCTTGGAGCATGACATCCAGCTTAGGATATCGTGGGTCTTTAGACTTTTCCCATAACCCTCAGATGTGATGCCGTAGAGCGGTGGTCAATCCTTCCACAAGATGTTTGCACTAACTAGGCAGAGGTGCAAAGGTTCTTCCATATGAACTTCCAAAAGGGGCCTGATAAGCAACAGATACAGGATGTGATTGCTAACTGTTATCAAGTTCTAGGAGAGTCTTTAGGTGCGGCTTGGGATAGGTACAAAGAGTGTTTGGGGAAAAAGCAAAATTATGGTCTAATAGATAATGTATTGGTGGTAAGCTTTTATTGAGCACTGAGCTCGAGCAACAATTGCATACCGATACTTTATTTGGAAGAGACTGTTGGGTATTCTTGTGGCAACCATTTAATGAAGTTACTGATACATAGACAAATTGTCTGTGATTAGCCAAGTGTACCAGTCATTTTAAGAACAACCAGTTATCTCTACTAGATTGTCAAGGGAAGGCACTAGTAGTGCAAGAAAGGATAGCATGATCAAATGGATCAAGCTACCACACCAACAATGTGTCATAGAAAAACCTTCTAAGGTTGAGAGTATTCCTGAATAATTGATTAAGAAAATGGATGAACAAAAGGAGATGCTGTAAGAAATTAAGTTTGATGTCATCAAGATAAATTACAAAGTTGATCAGCAAGCAGTGGCAATTCAAAAGATCGATGGCCAAGTTGAGCAGGTTTCGACACAGTTAGAGCATATTAAAAAGGACAAAAAGAGAGATCACAGAGGTGGTGAAAAGAACTCATCAAATTTTGAGGAAGTCTGAGTACTCAAAAGAACTAAGTCAAGCCACGACGTTAAACAAGGCGCTTCTTGGGAGGCAACCCAAGTATCTTTTATGTTTTTAGCTTGTTTTAAGTTTATCTTGGTTGTTTGAATTATTAGGTAGTAGATTGATGTTTGTTTTGATTTTTAAGATATTGAATCAATTGTATTATTTTGAAGATTGTTGTATTTTGAGTTTTGGTTTGCAGGAGAACCAATTGCTAAATAGTGTTAAGGAAATGCCATTTGAAGCAGCCTCTACGATTCGTCGTCATGCCTCCTAGAGGGAAATAATGTTTGATTAAAGTTGACACATATACTACAACCAACCTTACGATTCATAGGGTCCCGTACAAGTTGTAAGTGGAGTTCATAGTGCCCAGGTATGATTCTAAATTTTTCTAAGTATTGGGTCTGGTACGAGCAAAACCTACCTGTCATAGGGAGCCCTACGACTCATAGTCGGTGTTTTATAGACTTGATATGCAAAATTTTTAAAGATGACCCAATTGAGTATATGAAGTGTCAAAATTCATTTGACCCCTTAATTTCCCCATTTTAAAATGGTTACTTCCCCCCAAAGATTTCCCACAACCCTTTCCTACTACTCTGATCTCACTTTTCGATGACCCACGTTACTTTCCAGTGAGATTTTCTGGCAGGTCCTTCTTTCTAGGGTTTTGACTTCCCAAGTTCTCTCTCAGTGCATCAATTTTCTTATCACTCTCTTAATTGGTATGTTTCCTTGGTTAAATCTTGCACACTTATGTTATGATTTTCATATATTGTTGAATGATTGTGTGTTTAGTGGTAATATTGAGTAGACGCTTGAGATAATGATGATCCAAATGTATGAATTGGGGTTTCATCGATTAAATGGCCCTAGTGTTGTTTTGAATTGTGAAAACATTCTTGTTGGATTATTTTGATGATGGAAATCTCACCATATCTAAATGTTGATCATGTTATGAAATGGTTATATGATGTTTGGTTGATAATAGGTTTATGGTGAGGTTGGAATTGGGGTGTTGGTGTGTGTTTAGAGTGATCGTTTGAGATACCCCTGTGTGGATTTGTTTTAAACCTTTTTAAACTCCTATTATTGTGTGTTGGTGTTGATAATTGTGAGTTTGAGGATTGATTGTTCTTGGATATTTCTTGAATGTGAAAGGGAAGTGTTGTTTAATTGTTGTGATCATGTATAGAATTTTTGTGGGGTAATTTTTGACTTGGGTCAACATATTTGAGTAATGGGATTGTTGTGTGCTTGAGATAGTGCTTAGTTCTTGCTTCGATGTTGTTTAAGTTATGAAAATTTTGGTTATTTTGGATTGTGTGGCAAGGTTACAAGTACTAGAAGTGCCTTCTGTTTTTCTTATGAGGACCCCCTGCAACTCGTAGGTAGTCCTATGAGTCGTAGTGGTCCCTCGTAGGAGGCAACAACCAACTATGGTTTCTTAACACTTACCATACGAGACCTCCTACAAATCATAGTGTCCACTATGATCCATAGTGAGGGACTCATAGGACCTATCTTGTGCTTAAAAGTATT
This sequence comes from Solanum virginianum, assembly GCA_000787875.1. Classification (NCBI taxonomy): domain Eukaryota; kingdom Viridiplantae; phylum Streptophyta; class Magnoliopsida; order Solanales; family Solanaceae; genus Solanum; species Solanum virginianum. Next base: position 4,415 of record DF367515.1, on the reverse strand, counting down.
CAATCAACTACTACGAGCTCACACTATGACTCATAAGTTGTCTTAAGAGTCATACCTGTGGCTTGTACCTACAAATCTACAGCTGGTGCAGTGTCAAAATATTTTCTGTGTTTTACTTTTTGTTCACTTTTCTTCTTGCTTCTTTCTTTGTTTTTGTTCTGAGTATGTATGAACGTGGTGCTCATTATGGGTTTGCAATGTAATTTTTAGATCCTATAGCTCTGAAGGGTAGAAAAGAAGCTATTAAATCTTTTGGTCGACGATTGAGAGATGAAGACTCTGATACTGAACAGTTTGAGGGATATAAAGAGGTCCAATGAGTCAGGATTGACCCCGAGGCAAATATGCCCTAGACTAGATCCAGAGCTGTACTAACCCCGATAGAGGTTACTAGTTCATTCCTCCTAGTCTGACGAGGAGAGCAATGGAGACAGGTCGGATAGCAGCCCTTCGCACTCAGAGACAGGTTCATAGGAGGCATCCTAGACCCCACATGATGTTGCAGAGTCACTGCCTCCAGTCGACCTATCTGTTTTCTCTACTAATCCCATAAATGTCAGATGGGGAATCAAGGGCATGAAAGCTATCTATGACAAGGGATTGGAGCTAAAGGAACTAGGAAAGGCTATCTGACAATTTCACGAGGAGTTGAGGCTCAATGATTCAGGGTTGAGTATGGTGCCATACTTGGAAGCTGAGATTGACTGACATGGATTGAGGTGGCTATCACAGAGTTTGGGCAAGTACTACCCATATCTAGTTCGAGAGTTCTACGCCACCTATGTTGCTACTATTTTCAGAGATCTTCCCAACAGGAAGAAAGCTATTGATCAGCTGAGGTTGCAAGAAGTTTTGGTCTGAGGTCAACTAGTTGATATCTCCGAGGAGACCATTAGGAGGGTTCAGTTTGGGCCAACTTATAGGTTACCACCATGCTCCACCACAGAATATGATGATAAGATCGAGACAATGAGGCAGGCAGTGAGTGAGAAGAACGTTGACTTTAAAATTGAGCTCCTCTAGTGGATAACTAGTCAGATTTGTGAGGAAGGTGCTGAGCCTACATGGTCATGAACCATGCCAATTCGATTGTGAAGTCTCATCTTTCATTTGAGTCTATGTTTTGGTGGTCCATTATCCAGTCACACATCAGGCCTACTTTCACGAATAATGTGATCACACTAGAGAGGGCTATGCTGCTAGCTAGTATTCTAGCAGGCTATGATATAGATTGGGCCCACATTATGGCGGAGTAGAAAAATGAGTCAGCTATATGGACTCAGACCTCATTGCCTTTTTCCATCTTGATATATAGACTGTGCAGTGAAGCCAGAGTAGGTGTCTCCCTCCACCTAGACCCATATGTGGAGGCCCTGCATACCATGGATCCCAGCTTGATTAAGGTTGATGACAATCTGGTGGCCTTATAACGAGCAGCTTCTCCTCCTATTCCAGATCCATTTTCTCCAGAGCCACATAGTCAGGAACCTACTCTAGCTGCCACCAGTTCTACTCCAGTTGCAGTAGAGCCGCCTCCAGCTGTTGATGCGAAGGTGATGCCATCCTCAAATACACCTACACTAGCACCTTCTATTACTCAGGTAGCTTCCGCTGACTATCCTCTTATGCCTGATTGGGTTTTCAGGCTTTAGTATGCAGGTTAGCAAACACAAAGGCCCAATTGAGCAGACTGATAAGCCAAATCAAACCTTGGGTTCATCAGACGGTCCAGGACTCAGAGGAGAGGGCACAGGCATACACTCGGGAGGTTTTAAATTGGAGAGTTGATGAAGTGATGCTAGGGTAAATGCCTTCAAGGATAGGGTGTAATAGAGACTTGAGGGTGCACGACCTACTGACATGGCTGCCATGAAGGATGAGTTGGCCAAGTTTAGGGCCTAACTGTTGAAGATGTTAACGGCCCCGATAGTAGCCTCAGAGGAGGCACCAGAGGGTGATGATGTGATTGACTTATTTGATGATAACCTGCATGCCCACAAGAAGAGACCCCTCGAGAGTGATGATGTAGATGTGAGCTAGAAGAGACCCAGGATAGCTAATAAGGTGGCAGAGCTGGAGGAGCGAATTACCAATGAGGTGGTGTGAGAGTCCTTGGCTATGGAGGCAATGAGGAAGGATCGAGAGCAGAAGATAGCACAGGGAAGAGGTAGTTCGGGTACAGTTGCAGCCCAAACCACCGCGACAGATAGAGAGCCCAGGACCAAATGGATATCGGTGCTTGAGCCCCATGTGTTTGACACATTTGAACCCCCTTCCTTATTGATACTTTTGGATACCTTGTTCTCAGTATTGTTTTCATTAGACAATTTGTTTTGTTATTGCTTTTATGGATGTTTTATTTTGAATGTTTGGTTTTTATCAAATTTGTTAGATGATTGGTTTTAGTTTTTTCTTAAAGCTTATATATATATATACACACACACACTTTGAGGACAAAGTATCATCTTTTGGAGGGGAGCAAGAAGTTATGGACTAGGGTGAAGTCTGAGTAGCCTTTAGTCCATAACTTTCCTATTTTTGCTCCCAAGGTTTTCTTGCTATGTTTCTTTTTTCTTATGGATGAGATTATTTTTTGTTGAACCAACATGTTTAGGTGTTGTAGATAATTTTTAGATATATAGTGGTTATTACTTTTGGCATGTGCATAACCTTGAATGGTTTTTATGAATGTTTTAAAAATTAGGTACCCTCAAAATTTTTAGGATTGTTGGTTACCATTGTTATCTTGTATATGATTAGTTTGGCAATGTTTGTTCTGATGAAGTGAAGCCAAGTTGATGCTTGAAATATGATATGTGAGTCTATGTTGATTGTGTATGCAATGTCATGTGTGTGAGCTTATTTTGTCATATTCATGCATTGTGTACTGATTCAGAACTTGCCCTATTACTCTAAGATTGGATTAGAGATGTGGTTGATTAGGAAAGGATCTTAGGCCATTGTTTTTTAAGTTAGTCCACTTTTTCCTAAATAACCTACCAAATGTAGTGGTTTAACCCTTGTTCCAAATATTTGAGCTTTATATGTACCTGTTGTTTCTTGACACCTAGCAAGCCTAGCCTTGTTTTGTGAAATACCCTGATGTTGGCCCTGGTCTATCCTTGAACATGTTAAACTTGGTGGAGACAAAAAGCCTAGGTTGAGGGTGGCTTATGTTGTGGTAAAGTAATGAAAATGAGGTGATTAGTGGGGAAAGAAAGAAAGAAGAGAAAATCATGGTATCTATAGTGAGGGTGGCTTATGTTGTGGTAAAGTAATGAAAATGAGGTGATTAGTGGGGAAAGAAAGAAAGAAGAGAAAATCATGTGCCGGGTGAGATAAAAAGAAAGAAAAGTTGTCTTTAATTGAAAAGAATAGCGAAATGAGTTCGAAAATGAAGCACAACTAAAAAAGGAAAAGAAAGCACCCAAAAAAGCTTGAAAATGAAGAATAAGGGAGGACATAATGAAAATGGCTGAGTTATTGAGATTAAAGTGTTGAAAAACCTGGTTCAAGGATAGCTTTTAGTCACTACTTGTCCAAAATGCCATACCAAAACTCCATGAGCCTGCATTACAAGCCTATAAAGTCCTAGAGTGATCCTTATTCAACTAGTCAACAGTCCAGTATGAGTATATGACAAGCCTATGGTGTTGGTTATATTGCATGAATTCCATTTGTGAGAATGAGGATACTTGCACATTCCCTGAACTTTGAATGCATTTTTGAGTGAGATGGAGGGACTTCTTTTCTATGAGGGCATTTACATGACACGATTGGAGTATGACTTGTTCGGTGATTGTGAATTGTTGATAATTCTTCACTTGTAATAGTTGGATTGTCAGATGTATCATCATGTCTTGGTTATCTTGGTTGCTATTCAATCAAGTTTTGAAATGAGAATTGGGTACCTGACTTGGAATTGAGTGACGTATATGCCATTAGGATAGCTATGATATATTCCCTATTGTCTATTTAGATCGAGTCATCACTTGAGGACAAGCAACAATTCTAAGTTGAGGGTGTTGATATGCTGTCAAAATACAACACATTTGATGCCTAAAACAAGGGAATTTTCAAGTTCTTAATGCGAAATTTTATGGTTTTTATGTGTTTTTGTGTTGTTCTTACAGAAAATATAGGTTTGCATGATTTGGGGAGAAAATTGCAAATTTTGATGAAGTTCAGGACATACGAGCAACCCTCCGAGTCATAGCCCAAGCTAAAAATCGTAATGTGCCCTCGTAGCAGGAAACAGTGTCCAAAATTAGGAATTTGCAAAGTGAAGGTCAGCTTTACGAGGCCAGCCTAAGAGTAGTATGTCTCACAATGACTCATTGGATAAGGCCTTATAGCCTGAAATAGTGTTGCCAAAATTTGGACCAAGAACTGCAACTAGAGACTACAAAAAGACA
>DF367516.1:8281-20898 GCA_000787875.1 Solanum virginianum | reverse complement strand
ATATCAGAAATGAATTCACAAGGTTTCCAATCACATAGTTAGTTTCTTGAAAATATTTAATTTATATATATATTGACAGTGTCATGATGATTGGATCTATGGCTAATCAATCCCCTGGCAGATACTATGAGACATTTATGTATAACTTTTTATCACTAATTCAAATTACCTTCTTTTATTGTCACAACTTCAGCCCAATCGATATAAACAAAAGGTGAATAACTTATGAACAAAAATGAATAACTAACTTCTAAATTCGTGTTAAATATCAAATATAAAAATGCTGCGAAACGAACATAGGTCTTTTATATCTATATCCAAACTCAACGACCTATTATGCCTCAATTCTAGGCTAATTGGAGTCAATGTATCCTCCATGTCCATTATGCCACTATTAAACATATTAACAAATTTCAAACAAAAAATCAAATAAATGATATTAAAACTGCAACTTGGTACAGGTAATAGATGTATAGGCTAAAAACATGGACTTGTTTTTCTGTACGAATTATGGAAACCATCTAAAGGAACTAATGTACAAAGTTGATGCAGCGAAAAATAAAAGAATCGCTGAACAAATTGAAAGCAAACATTTAATTTGTATAGTCAACACCAGTTTTCAAAAATCTCATTTTCTAGCCTCTAGGTAACTCTGGCATCAGTAGTACACAAGGACGGCAAGAAATGAACATAGAACATACTTAGGCTTGAATTCAAAAAAGTTGGCCCTTTCCAATGTGCATACGAGTAGGATACTTGAAACATTTCCAGAAAAATTAGAAGCCAAGTGACATGGAAAAGGACATAGCAACTTAATCATATTATTTCTACAAACTTAAACTTAAAGTATTCCTGAATGGCACCAGATGATTCGTATACATAGATGACAATTAAGAGAGATTAGAGGTATATAGTGAGGCACCTCCAGTAAACTACAAATTAGTAGGGCTTAACAAGAAGAACAAAACAATATTCCAGCACAACAGAAACAATGAAAATAACTAGGTCTTTGCTACAGAAATAAAGCCTCAAAGACAATTTGGTTATTTTGAACCAGCGAAGGAAATAAAGCATTTATAGTAAATAGCTTTTAGTCAAGGAGACAGTACCCAGGTATTATAGAGGGTGAAAACATCATCTCAACAAATTTTGTTTTAACCAAATAATAGAACCAATTGAGTTTGAAATAAAGAATCTCACGTACACATGCTTATACTAAAAAGAAGAAGATTAAACAAAAGCAAAATTACTTCGTCAACATACTAACAAATAATGTTCATAAGTTAACATGCCTGTAACTCAAAGATATGAAAGCAATATTCAATGGACAAGCTATGGTCAGTAAAGAAACAACTAGTAGCTATACTCTTTCAAGTGTAGCAAACTTTTCATACTTTCACAACTTACGGATTTTAAATGCACAAGATCACAAATATGGCTAATTTCTATAAAAGTACCAAGAAACAAACATAAGACATGTTTAAGTTCGAATAGCAAAAGGAGAGGGATCTTTTGAAACTTACACCACTAGCTATATTTAACTAAGTCATGCCATAGAATAAAGTGCTTTACATACCTCAATTACTCCTTCAACTAATTCAATCGGAAGGTCAATCCAACTTACATTTCCGGATGTCCAAGCATTCATTTGCATTGCCAAGAGTGTCATTCATTCATATTGCATTGCTGAGAGGGTCATTCATTCATTTACATTGTGAAAGGGCCAAATCCAACTTACATTTCCGGATGTCCAAGGTCTACAATAATTCACAATAACGCCAATGGTTAGCTAAAAGCCTTTTCGGGCCTCAAATCCTAAATCTTTCCCCTAATTTTATAAAATTTTTGGCAGCACTTCCCCTAGAATATATGCTGCCCCAAGAATCATCTCGGCTTCAATTAATCAACAGAGCAACAACAACAATCAACAACAACAACATCAAGTACTTTACAATGCCATTTCTACACCAAACTCATTAAGGAACCTTATTTTATCATAATCTACAAAACAGGGCAGCATACTATAAATATACATGTATATCATATTCAAGCACTCATTTAGGCTCCCAAAAACCATATTACATCAACTAAACGGCAAATGCATACTCCCAACACAAAAACATCACATTCCACTACATATATAGACTCCAACTTCGACCAAGCTTCAAGTATACATGTAAACAATATCCAATACTTCTTTCACCACACAAGGATCATATTCAAGCTAGCCAAACACAATTTCATACTTTCAAAATACTATAACACTATAATCCTACATATTCAATTTTTGACCCTCAACCTTAAGATGCCAAACTCACATTAACATGCTATCTTTTCAAGATTTTCTTTCAATTTAACATACACCAACATACATACAATCTTTATTTTACAAGAAACAAGACTAGAAATCATCATACCTTTTTAACCCCTTTAATGGATCCAAATTGCCAAAGTCATAGAACGAGGCATTTTCTTGACCAACCAACACCTCCACGCTATCTAGGGGACTCAATATACCAAGCTTGTAGCATCAAGATAATTGTAGAATCAAAAAATGTAAATTTTGGGATTTTTACTGTAGCAACCCAAGAGCTCTTCTCTCTTGTGCTCTTGTTGTTGATTTTTTTCTCTAAGTATAGAACTCTCTTGAAGAAAGAAGAGATGATATACATATATCTACACAACCTTGACCCCACCCCATACATGGACCAATTACAATACAACACAATTTAGGGGAGGGCAACACTCATTTTTCTTTAAGACTACCACTTTACAAAACTCCACCTTGGTCCTCAACTTTTTCCTAATTGAGCCAAAAGAGGACATACGGGGCCTAACAAAGATACAGTTAAAGACATATGAATCCTAACAACCTAAGTTTTAAAATTCTACTTGAGTCCCCAAATTTTCCAATAATGTTACTATAGTCCCAAGTTTCGTAGTGATTCTAATATACCACAATACGGGTTCTAACAGCATCATTGAAAGGAAGCACTGTCATCCTACCAATGAAAGAACATTATTTTCATTTTGTATTGCTATAGGCATTAGTCCTCATTCATATTTCATCCATTTATTTTTTATTATCATTGCATTCATTTTTACTTCGCACTATCGAAGGTGGTAGTGTCATTTGCATTCATTTTACATTATACTATCGGAGATGGTAGTGTTATTTGTATTCATTTTACATCACACTATCAGAGGTGGTAGTGTCATTTGGATTCATTTTTACATCGCACTATCGGAGGTAGTAGTATCATTGCCATTCATTTTGCATGTTCATTCATATTGCATCGCCAAGAGGGTCATTTATTCATTTTACATGTTTATTCATTTTGCATTGCCGAGAAGGCCATTTATTCTATATATTCATTCATATTTTATCGCCGAGAGGGCCATTCATTCATTTTGCATTGCTGAGAGGGTCATTCATTATGCATATTGATTCCTTTTGCATTGTCGAGAGGGTCATTCATTCTGCATATTCATTCATATTGCATCACCGAGAGGGTCATTCATTCATTTTACATATTCATTCATATTGCATTGTCTTGAGGGTCATTTATTTATTTTACATATTTATTCATTTTGCATTATCGATAGAGCCATTCATTGTGTATATTCATTCATATTGCATCACCGTGAGGGTCATTCATTCATTTTTCATATTCATTCATATTGCATTGCCAAGAGGGTCATTCACTCATTTTACATTGCTGAGAGGGTCATTCATTCTGCATATTCATTCATATTGCATTGCCGAGAGGGTCATTCAATTCTGCATACTCATTCATATTGCATCGTCGAGAGGGTCATTCATTCATTTTGCATATTCATTCATATTGCATTGCCAAGAGGGCCATTCACTCATTTTACATTGCTGAGAGGGTCATTCATTCTGCATATTCATTCATATTGCATTGCCGAGAGGGTCATTCAATTCTGCATACTCATTCATATTGCATCGTCGAGAGGGTCATTCATTCATTTTGCATATTCATTCATATTGCATTGCCGAGAGGGTCATTCAATTCTGCATACTCATTCATATTGCATCGTCGAGAGGGTCATTCATTCATTTTGCATATTCATTCATATTGCATTGCCAAGAGGGACCTTCATTCATTTTGCATTGCCGAGAGGGTCATTCATTCATTTGCATTGCCAAGAGTGTCATTCATTCATATTGCATTGCTGAGAGGGTCATTCATTCATTTACATTGTGAAAGGGCCATTTATTCTTTGTATTATCGAGAGGGTCGTTCATTCATTCATTTTGCATATTCATTCATTTTCAATTGCTAAGATAAGCTTATGTTCATATTATATTTAAGGAATCATATTCATTTTTCCTATCAAGGGACATGCATTCATATCCTATCGATAGATCTTATTTGTTTTTTCTTTTTTCAAGGACTCAAATCTTGCTTTCAAAATCAAAAAAGGTTGTCAACATGCATTCAACGAGGATAACAATAGTATTGAAAGTGATACCACTTTTTTCTTTAATTTTTTCTCTACTAATAAAATTTTGTGTTAATTTTTTCTTTTGAGAACACCCAAAAGGATGCATTCTCAATTAAGCCACAGGTGCGAACCAAGTCAACTAAATTGCAACAATGTGAAACTTTTGAAATTAAGGAGCAATTTCCACCACAGTCAGGAATGATCATATTGATGGTCATATGTTTGGTCAAAATTGAGTTTATCAAGTTTCTTTGTCCATGATCTCTTGCATCAATCATATTCAAAGAAAGGGTCATTTAATGACACCTAATTTTGGCCCAACACTTCAAAAATTCTTACTTTTTATGTTGATATTTTAAAATTATTTTTGGGCGATTTTAGATTATTTTTCATAATTGCTTTTATGTTTATAATATTAGAATTTCAATTAGTTTAATTTTAAATTTTAACACAGTGTAATAATTTATTTTTTCTTGTTCAGATATAATTATGCGCGTATGTCCAATTGGCCAACAATTTGGACCCATTATCTTTCTAGCCCATTAGATTTGACATGAAATGTGTATATAATTAGGTATTGATGAATAATATTTAGATTAAAATAATTTTTAAATTTTTTTAGTTTTACTATTCATCTTCTTCTCCGGCAGTCCCTCTCCTTCTTTCCCTCACATCGCCGAAAAACTCCCATTTTCACCCAAAATTCTGCCGAAAAACATCCACTTTCAACCACAAATCAGCAGTCATCGACCTCCAAAAAGCCACCAAAATAGACCACAAAATAACCTTTAAACGAGCCCTTTCCCATTACCAAAATCCCCTACCAAAGACGCAGGAAAACCAGCCCCAAAAGCCCGCCGGTAGCCACCCAAACCAGTCCGAAACCACCCCATATCAGCCCCTTTTCAGTAGAGAATCACACCCCAACAGTCCACCCATAGCTCCACCATGAAGACGCCAGAAAATCCCAACCCAAAACCCCCATTTCAGTCCCACAAATCAGCAGAGAAACAGCCAGCCCCAAAATGAGCTCATTTCGCCACCACTTTCATCCCCAAACCACACCACAAACCATCCAAAAAACCCCATACAAAACCTTCCCAAAACGCCACCCAAAAACCCCCATGCCACCATCAAAATGCAGTAGCAAAATTGACCTCAAAACAGCGCCAATACCACCCAAAATCGACCTCCAAATAACCCCATTTTCTCCTACTCCAATCACCAAACAACAACCATTAAACAACCAAACAAAACCCCGCTTGAAACCGCCCAAAAAATCCATCAAAAACCACCAAACCCCCCCCCCCCAAATAACCACCGAAACTCCGCCTTTGCACCACCATAAGAAAACCCAAAATAATTGCCAGAAAATGCTCCAAACACTGGAAAGCAGCAGTGAACATCGACAAAACCACGAGCCTCAAGCTCCAAGAGGGTCATTTATTCATTTTACATGTTTATTCATTTTGCATTGCCGAGAAGGCCATTTATTCTATATATTCATTCTCCGATCTTTGATGAACCCCAGTCAGACCACAACTTCAACAACAAGCTTTCCTTTTGGTAATCTCTGTCTTTACATTTTCATATGTATTTAAGCATTGTTTTGTTCTTATTCTTAAGCCTACTATTACTATAATTCCTCATGTGTTTGGTTATTTTGGTGAATTATATTTCTTTGTTTTACTTTATCATAACATAATTTTTATATTTATTTGGAGTTGGGCTCTGTTTAGACTTTAGATATGGTTTTATAGTGAATATGTTTCGATTTAGCTATTTTTTATTCTTATTTTTATTTCTTGTGACACTGCATATTGTGTTGTTAATGTTAATATATTTTTGGACTAACTTCTTTTTGTTTTTGGTCAAATTTTGTTGGAAAATTCTAGATTTTGGTGGAGTAACACCTCTAGTCTTTTATTTTACATTTTTATTTTTATTATTATTGCTATGTTAGCTCTTAAGATAGTTGGATTACTATTTTTTGTTGTTCTCCAATTTGCTATGTTATTTTGTTATTTTTACTTCATTGTTTGTTAAACTTGGCGGAGGAAGAATCTATCCGTCGGATTTTGAAGTCTTCCCATTTAAAAAGGGTAAATTTTTTGTAGTTTAGATTGATATTTGTTATATTTAAAAATTCGAAAGCTTTGGTTTCAATTCACACATATTGTTTGTTAAACTGGCCGATGAAAAATCTATCTGTCAGATTTCAAGGCCTCACCATTCAAAAAGGCAAAATTTTTTTTAAGTTTAAATTCATATTTGTTACATTTTAAAATTAGAAATTTTAGTTTAAGTTCATGTATACATTATTTGTTAAACTTGGCCGATGAAAAATCTATCTGTCGGATTTCGAGGCCTTCCTATTCAAAAAGGCAAAAAAATTTTAGTTTAAATTCATAATTGTTATATTTTAAAATTAGAAATTTTAGTTTAAGTTCACGTACATGTTATTTGTTAAACTTGGCCGATGAAAGATCTATCTGTCGAATTTCGAGGCCTCCCCATTAAAAAGACGGAATAATTTTAGTTTATTCTTCATTTTTCATTATTGTGTGTTTATTTCATGATTATCGTACTTATGTTTTATTGTGTATCTTCTCTGTAATTTGTAAAAAATGAATTCAGCCGGGATCCATAGTTGTGGATTCTGAAAGGTGTTAATACATTTCCTTCGGAATAACTTGAACCCTTACCTGAAATTTTTGGTTCGTAGACTATTTTGTAAATAAGTAATTAGTTTTCTAATTATCCTTAAAATTAGGTAGTGACTCTTAAATTAAATTGTTTTTAATTTTAAATTCTTTTATTTTATTATTTATTTTCTATTGAGTTGCCACGACGTTGTGCCTTCGAGATGTCAACAAATAATAGTCTTCCAATAAATGCTATTACTATCAGGTAAATCCATAACCCTACTTAAAAATGTGTCTTTAGACCATCTAAACTCACCTAAATGTTTACATTTAAGTCCATTCAATAAAGTTCTCAAGGTTTCATTTTGGTTGGTAAATCTACCATTAAAATGTTCTAAAATGGTTAGAACTAAGGTATAAACCGCATCTTGTCTAACATATTCTTTAGTCTGAGAAGTTCCTTCAATTATTTTTGTTTTAACTTCCTTTTTATTGAATTGGTGATAGCTGCTTTAGCTTCGTCGGATAGGAAATGATCCCACCAGCCTCTTAGTTGTCCTGTAAATCCTATCATTTATGGTATTTTCTATTAGATTTTCTGAAGTTTCTTTTATCTTCTCTTTTTTCTTTACTCATATATGAGCGAGATTTTTTTCTATAAGGTTTTTCTCTAGTGTGGGTTTTATTTTTTCTATAAGAGGATTTATGGGTAGAAGGTCCTGCAACTGCAAACTGAGTACAAAAATCTCCTAATTGAGATCTTTCCCTTCTACTATTTTCCTTTAATTGTCTAGCTAACCTTAGGTCATTACACAGATTTAATCCTTCTTGTGTACATGTGCCTATAAGCTGACCATAAGTGTAAGTGACATAAGGAATTGAAAAGTTTTTTCCTCGTAATTTATTACGAATTCTTTCTGCAAATAAGTGTGGAAGGCCATCTATAAACTTAGTCTTCCAATAAATGTTATTGCTATTGGGTAAATTCATAACCCTACTTAAAAATGTGTCTTTATACCATCTAAACTCACCTAAACGTTTACATTTAAGTCCATTCAATAAAGTTCTCAAGGTTTCATTTTGGTTGATAAATCTACCATTAAAATATTCTAAAATGGTTAGAACTAAGGTATAAACCGCATCTTGTATAACATATTCTTTAGTCTGAGAAGTTCTTTCAATTATTTCTGCTTTAACTTCCTTTTTTATTGAATTGGTGATAGCTGCTTTAGCTTCGTCGGATAGAAAATTATCCCACCAGCCTCTTAGTTGTCTTGTAAATCCTACCACTATCATTCTACAAGTGGCATGGTCATCATTATGATTCGTAGATTTACAAATAGTTGCATATATTAACATTCTATGTAATAATATTGAGATTTGTCTATCAGTCAAGCCGTCGAGATTCCATTCATAGATTTGATCTCCACTAAATGCAATATTAGACTGTATCCAATCCCTTTCTTCTATTAAAACATCTTGAGGGTCGGATGAGGATAATAATATGTTAACATAGGTGGTTTGGAGGCATATTTTCCCCAGTGTTTGACCTTTTAGAAGAATGATTATGATATTTTCTGTTATAATAGTGTAAGGGCATAGCCTTAACTTGAAGGTGTTCTTCACTCTTATCAGATTCAGTTTCTTTTTCGTTTACATCTAGTGGTTTAGCATTTAAGCTGGCAAACTTCTTTTCAAGAAGGGTCTCTAAATCAGTTTTTGATTTAAATTCTTTAACCTTGATTGGTCTTTGGATATGAGGTGTCTGGGTTACTATTTAGGTTTCAGAAGTAGAAGCAATATTATTAAGTTGACTTATTGATTTAAATAATTTAATTAGTTCATCCAATTTAGTTTCTAATAAACTGATATGTTCTCCTACTACCTTAAGATATAAAGTAATTATTTTGAGAATATAAATTATTTATTTCAGCTATGCTAACTTTCGCAACATCATTATTAATGAGTTTTTGAAAAGCTGAGAACTTGAGACTCATATTATTAGGTAATACAAAAGGGTTTTGCGGTGGATATACCGATCGTATAATATTACCTTGAGAATCCTTAAATGTTCTTTATTCCAGGATTTTAACATATAAGGGTAAATATATGGTCGTATAATATTTTCTTGAGAATCCTTAAAAGTTCTTTGTTCTAAAATTTTAACATATAATGGCAAGTGTTTGGTTATAAACCAAGGAACAAAAAATAAGAAGTCATTACATTTTTTACAATCACTATAAAATTCTTGTGATAATATGTCCAGATCTTTATCGCTATAAGCCTTAAAAACCCATTTTCGGAATTTCTTCCATTGACGTTTAGTAAATTCATTTTGAATATATTTTCTGGCCAGTGAAACTGGACTAAAATCTATTTTTGTCATATCTATCATTTTAAAGGTAATTTCTATCTTCCTATTAGGGTCAAAATCCATTTCTGATAAAGTTAGATCTAAATCAGACAACTTATCTGTTGCCTGAACTATATTAGTTTTTGGGTCAATCTTGATTCTATTGACCACACTATCACTGATCATATCACTTAGTGTATGAATTGATAAAGCTTTATTCCTAGCTGGACCATATTGAGGTGTATCTTCCTTAGGCGCTAGGGGTGAAATATGTTTAATAGCTGGTAAAGATCTAATTCTGAAAAAGAATTCCTACTATAAGCAGGTAATTTATTATCAATAAACTGAATACAAGCCTTTCCATCTGGATTATGAGTGAGAATATTCACTGTTAGTCAAATTATTTGTAACATGGTTATTATTAATTACTGATTTGAGAATCCAAGTGGTCAGAAAATTTTTTCTTTCTACCTAATAGATCTCCTAGTAGTTATTTTGGATTTCATAAAATTAGTTTTGAATATAATCATTTTGTCAGTAAGCATATAATCAATTCTCACCTTAGGATTTAAGGTAGATAATAATTTAAAATAGATTCTATAGGATAAACATATAAGTTCAGATCCTGGTGCATAATTATATCCATGCATCTTTATATTTAAAGTTAATGCATCTAATATGTTTTTATCAGACAATGATAATTGCAAATTGGGTTTAGTATTGAAGTATACGGGTCCATAGGCCACCGTAGATTCAATAGAACCCATTAAAGATTATCTAAAATTTAAACTTCATGCATCTCTTAGAGCTGCTAAAAATGTTTCTAGTAACCCTTTAAGAGTTAATGGTTTAAATACAATTTGAACCATGCCTATGTGCATAAATTTATATTTATGTTTATAATTATTAATATCGTGTTTATTTAATAAACGTATAGTCTGCTCATTTGAATTAAGAGCTAATGACTGTTCAGTAGTTTTTATTAATTGTTTGGTTGAGAATTTATCAGTCCAACCATAATTATAAATATCTTTGATTTTTATACTCAGAATTGTCCAATTATTTAACAATTCTAGATCTTGAGGTATATCTAGATCTTGAAGTATATCTACCTCTTCTAATTTTGAGGCCTTTGTACTCGACTCGGCTATATTCATTCCGAATAAACTCATATCTATGTCAAGACCTAAAGTAAAACACTGTATATACTGTAAAGGTTCCAAAGCTCTGATACCAGAAGCAGGATCTCCATATGGCTGGCGGTAGTCCGCTCAACAATCAGATGGTCCAGTCTATCGATATTAGCCAATCCTAAGGGATTAACAAACAAACAAGAAATTCATCTAACTATTGACTGTATGGATAACTTTTACTTAAGCATGGGGAGTCAGATCTAAATCACTTTCTTTATCAATTTGCACCAGCAGTTCTTACCGAGATAAAAAGCTACCCCTACCTTCAACTCAAATAAATGGGGACTTACAGGACCTCAGCTAGCTGGTTTTCATCAATAAAGAAGGGTCGAACCTGACTAACCACTATCTTAAAATCAAGTGAATCTGTTAAATAAGTTTCATATTTGTTTGTGCCATGTACCTATACAGTGTATAACTTGTTTTATGTAGTTACCTGACATAGACATGATATAAATTTAGCCGGACATAGTCACGACAAAAGACTATATAAAGAACTAACCTTTATTATCGGAGTACTATAGCTACCGGAGTTGCTGCTTGTAGAAACTGGCACAGTTACCGGAATAATATAAATAAACTTTTATTTATTAAGGAAATATTACAAAGAGGAGAGAGAAAGTAGAGAGAAATGAGAGCAAGACTTGGAAGAGCTTGGCCTTTCTTCTGAATGTTCCTCTCCTTATATAGGCAAACAGAAAGAACACAAAGAATCTTTGTAGTTCCCTTGTACAGTACTTATGGGTCCCTAAGTTGCTATCTAGTGGGTCTCATGAATAGTAAATGGGTCCCCCTATATGGATCCTAAGTTTTATCAAGAGTTACAATAAGATAAGGAATCGGATATTTTGGACTTGCACATATTACAAAATATGAGTAATATACATAGATTATATGTTTTGAAAATATGATTTCTGAACCTTTTGTCCTATTGGAGAATATCTCCTATGCCGTCACCATCTTTGAATTCTTTTGCGTGTGCGAGATGATTTTCTCATACCTTGTCTTGGCCTTTGATTTTTCTTAGCCAATCTACCATCTCTGAATCGGTCATTATGTCCTATTCTTGAGCATCCTGTAGCTTGGTGATATCTTCACTTGCTACACTGGTTGTGTCACTTTTCATAGAAGTGTCTGATTTATCATAATTATCTAAATTTTTAGCAGATTTTTTTTGACTTCTTCCAAATATTGGTTGATCATGGTAGTTTTATCTCCTGGTTATATCGAGATTCTCCTTGCTATAGTTTTTACTGAATTATCATCTACCATAGTCTTCTGTGGTTGTTGACCATATTCTTTAAGGGTTGTTTGGATATGATCCAACAGTTCTTGTCCATAGGGTTGTCTTGTCTGAGGATCCTTTCGGGTTAATTTATCCCAGAAATTATGGTAATATACTAAAAAAAACATGGTATTTTATCTTCTTTTGTGAATCCAACTTTAGAAATCCATTTATGGATCCAGGGAATAGAAAATTGAATAAAAATAATATGTGCTCTATTTTATCAATATTACTGACCTGGTCTTCGCAGTATAAATCAATAAGATTAGGTGATAATTTTTTTATTCAAAATATAAGTTGAAATATTCGACAAGTAAAATTTTTACTGTAGGGCCGTGATAAGTGTCACGACCCAACCTATAGGCCGCTACTGGTACCCGATAGGGGCACCCAGACAACATGACCAAATCTGATTCCATCAAAAGTTACTATTCATTTTATGAAAATTTCGGCAGAGTTTCCTCTGTTTTATTGACTAGCCACCTGAAATAGAAGAGTACAACAATCCAACAGATAGAACACAAATATGGACATATAAATACGTGGGCTGACAAGGTCACCGTTGCGGTCCCGCCGCCTAATAACCATAATGTAGATTCAGAATGCTCAAACAGGTGGCTAAGTGTCACATATCAAACATATATAAAGATACTGAAGCTAACAGATAGGAC
>DF367519.1:420-14964 GCA_000787875.1 Solanum virginianum | reverse complement strand
TACAATGTGTATACGATTGAGTATTTTGGGGTAGAGATAGATTTACGTAGGCTTTGGTTGAAATATTTTGACTTGGGTAGTTATTGTATGGTGATATTTGATTTGTGAATTAATGATGGAGATTTATTATATGTGAAAATAGTGATTTTTTTATTATTGATATCGAAGTGATACTTACTTTTAGATGTGAATGTTGTTAAGATTGTGATGGTATTGAGATTGAGGATATTGCAACATTTATGGTGTTTGAATTAAAAAGTGTGGTCAGGTGATGAAAATTCTATTTTGAGATATATTGTTGAGTTTGTATCGAGACTATGTTGTTGTGAGTTTTATTAATATTTTTCATCTCCTCATTATTTTGTGAACATGCCCATTTGCATTGACTTTGTGCATTTGTTATGTGTTTGCTGGATGATCCAAGAAAGAAAAGAAATGAAAATATTGGGACCGAGGTCTTTACCGGTCAAGATATGATGCCGAGGTCTTTGCCAGCAAATTTATGATGCCGAGGTCTTTGCCCGCAATGGATACTATGATTCGAGGATCGTGTCGTACACCGTGACAGATATACTATTATAAGCTTTGATCATAGAATTTCGGATAGTGTAATTATGAAGGTTATGTATTATTGTATTGCAGAATAGTTGTGAGATTGTGACCCTTGGAGGCCTGATGCTAAGTGATGATTATATCTACATTCTAGTAATTCTCTACATATGATATATATATTGTAGTGGGACTTTTCTGAGTGCAGGTTTGTAGTTTGGCGATATGTGGTTGGGTGTTAAGGAGTTTATTGGTTCTTCATTATTTTACTTTAAGTTAGTTTCATTTGCTGGGTACCGCGTGGTTTTTGGTACTCACCCCTTGCTATATTTTTTTAGGATGCGAGCTCGATCCCTCTGGTTAGACTTTTCTCATTACAAGATCGAGCTTTCGAATTATTCTTAAGGTAGCTGCTTATGTCTTCAGTAGACCTTCAAGGAATCCATTATTATGTTATCTTTTATTTGAGAACTAGACATTGAGATATGTATTTTATTCGAGAATTCTATATTTAGAGGTTTGTACATGTGATACCAGTCCTTAGGATAGTTGTAGTTGATATTCATATGATTAACTATTGTATTAGTCTATTCATTTTCCGCAATTATTGTTAAGTTTTGTTAGGATAGCTATAGTTTGGTATTCATATGATTAACTATCCTATTAGTCTATTCATCTTCCGCAATTATTATTATGTTTGAATTAGAAAGTGTTAGGCTGACTCGCCTTGGTAGGTTAGGTGAGTGCCATCACGCCTGAAATTTTGAGTCGTGACAAAAATATAACTCTATCATCACTTGCTCTAGATAGATCCACTCCACCGAGTCATATGCTTTTTGAAGGTCAATCTTCACCATGTACCTAGCTGATATATGCTTTCTTTGAGAAGCCTTAACTAACTCAGTGGCTAGAATTATGTTAATTGCAATTTTCCTCCCTGGAATGAATCCTGATTGAGCTTCACTTATCACTGTAGTTATCACTCCTTGCAGCCTTGATGTTAAGATTTAAGCAATAATTTTATATAGTACTGTGCAACAAACAATTGGTCTGTACTCTTCCACATTATCTGGATGAGTCTTTTTAGGAACTAGTGTGATTGATGTAGAATTGATGGCATTATAGACTCTACCTGTATTAAAAATTCTTTTTCACTACCACTGTTACTTTCTTCCCTATTATTCTCCAAGTCTTTTTATAAAAATAAGCATTGTATCTATCAACCCCTGGTGCTTTGTCATCATCTATGCTCTGCAAGGCTATATGTATCTCTACATCATTCACTGGCTGGCATAGAGCTATTGCTTGTTGCTAACTGATTACTGGACCATTTCTCATGACTTGTTTGCTTACCGCTGGCAATTCTTGCTTAGCTGATCCCATAAGGGACAGGTAGAAATTCTAAATCTTATCTCTAAATTTCTACTGTTGGATCAATCTATTTCCCTGCAAGGCTGTAAGTTCTGTGATTTGTTTCTTATGTGTTCTCTTTTTGATAACTGCAGTGAAATATTTATTATTAGCATCACCTAGCTAGATCCACTTTATTCTGGCTTTCTATCTCAAGGCACTTTCTTCAATTATGGACCACTTTTTCAGTTCCTGTATAGCTCCTTTCTCCATGACTACCAACCTATTTGAATAATTCCTTGTCAATTGATCTTGTATTTGTTGTACATTTTCTCTTATCTTGGAGATTTTTTGCTCAGTTCCCTTGAACTCCTTGTTGTTAAGTTTCTTGAGTGGTTAAGAGCTTTTAGTTTCCTCCAAATGTTTTTCATAGGCTCACTGGCTAGCTGATCCTTTCATACACTCTCCACAATCTGCCTAAAATCAGTATGATCTGCCTAGATATTAAAAAACTTAAAAGATAATTTGATTTGTTGTTGAGTTCCTACTAAATTAAGCAGCATAGGAGCATGATTTGATATTTGAGGTAAAACATACTCAGTCTATACTTGTCCCCATTTCATCATCCATTCATGATTGCCATAAGCTCTATCTATCCTACTACAGATTCTAGCACTGCCAGTTTGCTTGTTTGTCCAAGTGTAGTATTCTCCCTTCCATGCTAGTTCATGCATCATTATATCTCGTATACATTCTGAATAATCTCTAAGCTCAGTAAGAGTGACTGGTGCTCCAAACATTCTATCCTGAAGATACATTACTGCATTAAAATCACCCCATACTATCCATGGCCGTGTGACATTTTGACTAATACTTCTTAGATCAATCTAGAGTTGCTTCCTTAATTCCATGGTATTGAAGCCATATACTACTCAGCACTCACAAGTTGTTGCCTTTGAAATTTCAGTAACTATGGAGTGAATAAGTGGACTTGTGATTACCTTAGCAGTAACTTTAAATACATTTGAATCCCATGCAATCCAGATCCTTTCATTACTGCTACATTGGTAGTTGTTGAGCACCTCCCAACCAGGAAAGACATTACTAACTATTTTAGTGAAGTTTTGATGTTTCACTCTTGTCTCCACTAATCTAGCAAGCTTTATTTTCCTATGTTTCAAGAGGTGTTTGAGTTCCATTTATTTATACCTCTTGTTTATTCCCCTCTCATTCCATACTAACCAAACCATTATATGGATTTTGAGGTCCCTCCTCTCTCAGGAAGCTTCCTGTCCAATTCACTCCTTTACCATGTTTTGCTTACTGAACTTTCAAAAGCATTCTTTAACGGTATTGTTTTGAGTGTTAGGAAGTTAGCTAAGTTAAACTCTAGAATAGTCACCATTGTCTGAGGGATTCTGTGAGGAGTTCTCAACTCCTGCTAGGTCTGTATATGTTTCTCTACTTCAGACTAGTGAGTTGCTTCATTCTTTACTTTTGGAACTTGTTCTGTGGTCTCTGTAGTCTATTTTATTAGCCCTTTACTTCTACATTCTTGTATTGGCTTTTTGTACTGCATCTTTGGGTCTGCCTTCATCTATTTTATGGGATAATAGTGTCCTACAACTGAGTATTTGGTGTAATACTTTGGCTTCCAATCATATACAACAGGCTGCTTAATTTGTTTTCCACTAAACTCCATTATAGCAACTTCAGTAGGAAGAGGATTTGTGATGTTAACTTCAATAAGCATCCTTGCAAATGAAATTCTAATTTGATTTGTTGTGCATTCATCTGCATCCATAGGCTTGCTCACTGCACTTGCGATTCTTCTCAGGGAATCCTTGCTCCAACATGATATAGGAAGGTTTGGGAATTTAACCCAAAGAGGTATGGTTGAGGGAAATTCCTTCTCTAGGTTAAAGTCAGCTGTCCAGGGCTTTAACACAATTGGTTTATTGCTAATAGTATATGGTCCATTGTATAACACCTCCTGCATATCACTCATACTGTGAAACCTTATGATATAGTAATCTTTATCGTGTAAGAACATATCAGGCTTTTTCACAGAAGTCCAAAACTGCATAATATACCTTTGCATCATTTTATACCTTGGGGTCTCTCTAATAAAGTAAGCAATTATGGATGATTCCCATTTCATTAGCTCCTTTTCCACTTCTGCCTATGCAAGTTCTACTACTTGTTGGCCATTTACAAGCTTAGGAGTAATATAATCTAGAGTCATACCATTTTCAACAGCTCTATTCTTAGCAAATAGATTGGTCCATGCTGTTTCTTCAACTGGTTCCTCTTGTTCTTCAGCTGGTTCTTCTTGTTTTTTAGATCCACTTTCACCAGTTATTGTTCCATTGGTCTCAGCTACTAGCTCTTGCAAATCACTCTTTTCAGGGACTACAAGAGTGAGATTCAATTGCTTGGGAGTAGATCTAGCTTCTATTGAAGCTATTGAGTTCTCCTTATGGCGATTCCCTTCATCATCTTCTACTGTTCCATTCCCTGAGTTATCATTATCAGATGTTGGTTTCTCCATTTGCTCTGTATTCTTAGATCCCAATCCTACGGAGCTTCCAAAGGTGATAATTAACATTTTTTTCTTTTTTGTAATAGAGGAAGTAATATAAAATAAGTTATAAATATTCGTCTGGCTATAAATCATATCATCATATTTTTTTGAAAGTTAAATTACTATTATATATAGAAGTGTGTCATATTTTTTAGATTAACTAAAAAAATGTGTCATTTTAATTAAAGTAAAAAAGTAATATTTTTTAAATTAGAATTTAGATTTTATATATTGATAGCAAAAATATATTTAGACAATCATATAATTGATAATTAGCAATAACTGATAATCTGGTAAAAATGATAACTTATTATTTACCAATTTAAACTACATTGATTATCGATAGATAGGAAACAATTTCGAATTAAGAGGACTTCCAATTGAATACTCCACCTTGAGCATCTAAAATTGACTTCTATTTTCCTTTTCTTTTCTATTACATTCTTTTTTAATTGGCCTAGGACCTTAGTTAGTCAAACGAATAACACTACAACCAAAAAAAAATAAATTAAAATTCTCTACCACAAAGTCTACCAATTCTAGTCCTCGAGAAAACTAAGTAAAATATTCCTCATTTTGTAAATGCCTAGAAAGGGCTTGGTGATAATTATTAGTAATATGTAGGGGGTTCAATAAAAAGTAATTTGACATTATAATTAGCCTATCTATTCTGTTGTTTGAATTATTTCATTAATCATTAGTCACGACGGGAAATCTGTGTTACTCCGTCTCTCAATTTATACAATTAATTTTTCTTTTTAATCACTTTTATAAAATTAATATGTTTTTATATTTAGTAATATTTTAATTTTTAAAATATCTATATTACTCATACTAAAATAATTTATAATTAAATAAGTATTTAACAGTTACTTTAAACCATAAATTAAAAAAATTTATCTTAAACTAACTCATATAAAATAACAATAATAATAGGAATAACTTTCTAGTAAGTAAGCTTAGAAATGTTGTACTTCTCCTAGCATGATAAATAACGTGGCCCTCTATTTTCAAATGCAAAGCAAAACACGTGTCCCATTTTTCTTATTCAGCTTCGTCTGACTTTCTTGATGGGTATTTTCAGGAGATGACTTATTACTTCATTTCTATTATGAAATGATGATCAAATATCAAAATTAGTATCATCAAAGAAGAGTTAAAAAGAAGAAAAGTAAGAGAGATATGAATATAGAATTTTTTTATTTGTTTATTTATATATTTTTATATAGTTTGTATATTCTTTTGTTTATTTATATATTTTCATATGTATAGTTTGTATATTTTTTTATGGGCATAAGGGAAAGGGGAAGAAAAAGATGGAATTACAATTTAGTGAAAGATTACTAAATAAAAAAGTGTATTACTAAATGAGAGAAGGTGAAGAAAAGGTGGAAACTTAATTTAGTGAAAGGTTACTGATAAAAAAGTGTATAAGTAAATGAGAAAAGGTGAAAATATAATTTAGTGAAAGGTTACTAAATAAAAGGTGTATCATTAAATCGACATTCATTATCTTCTAACACTCCCCCTGGATGTCCATAAATAATGTTCTTTGTTGAAACCTCACACATGTAGTAATACATCTTGAGTGTTGCCTCATTAAAAATTTTATCAGAAAAAAATCCAATAGAAAAAAAATCTTGGTGAAGAAAAAGATTGCAACTCATATTTTATTCCCCCTAGTGAAAACACAACTTAATAGCTCTGTCACAATCCAAGCTTAGGGCATAAGTGCGACATCACGAATAGGGAAATCGAAGGTACCCCAAACAAGCCTCATAGTATATGTAAGCACATCCTTGGTCAAGAAGCGTGATTCAATCATCATCAAGTAGTACTTGTTTTGATCCAAGCTTAGAGCCTAGACGTGACACGGTGCAAGGGGAACCCAAAGGGGGACCCCAAGCAAGCCTCTTAGCATATCATTACACATCCTTGGTCACAAAAGCAATTAAGCAACAACAATAAGAAAAGAGAGAATAGGAATAAGGGACTAAGGAACATTCTTCATATCATTATAAGAACATAGCAAGCTTAATAGAGTATAGCATGAATACAACATAAGGTTCCAACCACATCTCTACTACATAGATAGGAGTGGGGGACCAAAACAAACAACCGGGCTCACCCCTCTTAGTCATAAGCATACATCAATAGAAGAGTCTTAATATATAACATAGAATCATAGACTTCGTCCTCGGAATGAAGGACTCACCAACTAGCTTGAGAGACAATCGTACTAGCCATATAGAGGAGGAGGATGATCAAGCGAAATTCCAATTCCTACATAGAACATCATGTAGGCATAGAGTATGCGTTAGTACATTTGAATGTAATGAGTATGTAGGATGCAATATAACAAGAGATAGGCATCATAGTCAAAATGCATAATAGTGAATAGTAGATAGCATAATAGCAATATGGCATGTATGATCAATGCTTAAGTAAACATGCTTACATAGAACACAATACATATATAAGAAGAGACCATTATCATATGATTGGTGGATCGTGTCATCCTACCACCCATGGTGATTGAGGTACAAACCCTTCAATTGGTTATCAAGGTACAAATCACTTGATTGGTTAATGGATCGTCGCACCCTACCACTCATGGTGATTGAGGTACAAACCCCTCAACTCGGTTATCAAGGTACAAATCCCTCGACATGGTTAGTGGATCATAGCACCCTACCACTCATGGTGATTGAGGTACAAACCCCTCAACTCGGTTATCAAGGTACAAATCCCTCGACATGGTTAGTGGATCATAGCACCCTACCACTCATGGTGATTGAGATACGAACCCCTCTACTCGGTTACCCAACGTGCAACCCCCGAGTAGGGCATGGTCACTTTTCAATGCTAGTAGGAGAATATCATGTACATATGTTTCATTCATTGTCGTAAAGTCATTCAACTCATAAGACATGCATTGGACCTTCAATTCCTCAAAATACATTAACTGGACATTTTCATCAAACACTTGGTGGGTGTGCAATACTAGTATAAAATCATGCAATTAAAGAGTGAAATCATACTAGAAAATTCAGTGATAAACCATCAATTTGATACTTGGTAACACCCTCAAGCAATATACATCAAAACCCTTCATTAAATCTCATAATAGATCTTAGATTCATGGCTCAAAATATGCTAAAATGATCATAATTTCATGAAACTCCAAGATAATGTGCAATGAAATTCATAATAAGTAAGACCCATAAGTAAATTAACTTTAAATCATGCTATTTTAGGTAAAAGGAAGCTTGGGCATCATGGGTGAAAGGAACCCATGAAAGAAACCCACATACCTTAGCTTTGGAGAATTCTTGAAAAAAATTGTAGAAGGAGACTTGAAGGTTGAATGAGAACCTTAAGATTCGGATGATTCTTGGGACTTGAAATTTGGAGTGAAATATTTGGTTAAATATTTGAGTTATTATTGGGGAATGTCTTAAATGATATGAGGGTAAAATAAGGTTAAATATAGGTATTTTCATGCATGGGAACACTTAGGCCCAAAACCCAAAAGTCTCGAACCAAGATAGAAAAATAATGTACAAAAATACACAGTAGAGCGCCCTTGGCGCGTCACGTCAGGGGCGCAGATGTATACTAGAAATCGCATTTTTGCAATTTTCAAATTTTGCTAGGTTGCTCTTAAATCGGGGTTAGACCATTTCCTACTCAATTTGACTTCCTGAACAAGAATAAGAGTCAGATTTTTGATATCATGCACAAATTGTTTGAGATATATAAAAATTACGATTCTAGACATTTCCAAGACATATTTTCGAGCACTTTTTGAGGTCGTTTCAATATCTCCCCTTTGGGAATATTCATCCCCGAACGTCGAAGAAACGTATATGAATAACATAAATATGACAATTTCAGCCCACATAAGGATGCAACAATGCACTTAAACATCATTTCAAAAACCTCAACGTAAGTGTAAAATCATCATGAACTTGTCAATTTAAACATGAATATGCAAATGGAATGGGCTGAATTTAGACTTGGAATCACATAGGAGACTTAAATCGATACCTTAGGCTTGATTGGAGTGGAAAAGATAAGGATCTCGCTTTCACATGTCCGCTTTGGCCTCCCACATAACACTTTGAACTTGTTGATTCCTCTAAAGGACCTTAACGGAAGCCATATCCTTGTTCCTCAATCTCTTCACTTATCTATCCAAAATCTGAACCGGAACCTCTTCATAGGTAAAATTGTCTTCAACAACACCCATAAAATCAAGAGACACAATAGCATTATGGTCTCCCACACATTTCCTCAACATAGATACATGGAAGACCAGATGACCTAAATCCATTTCACTAGGCAATTCCAACTCATAAGCTACCTTGCAATTCCTCCTTATTACCCTATAAGGATCCGTGGACTCAACTTGCCCTTTTTACCAAAATGATCCATACCTTTCATGGGTGACATCTTCAAATAAACCCAATCACTAACTTTGAATTCAAGATCCCTTCTCCTCATATCGGCATAAGACCTTTGGTGACTTTGGGCCATCTTCAACCTTTCTCTAATTATCCTAACCTTCTCAAGAGTCTTCATAACTAGATCTGGTCCCAACAAAGCCACCTCTCCAACCTCAAACCCCCCAACCGGTGATCTATAACATCTACCATAGAGGGCCTCGAAAGGAGCCATACTGATGCTAGAATGATAGCTATTG
Source organism: Solanum virginianum (assembly GCA_000787875.1). Taxonomy (NCBI): domain Eukaryota; kingdom Viridiplantae; phylum Streptophyta; class Magnoliopsida; order Solanales; family Solanaceae; genus Solanum; species Solanum virginianum. The sequence continues at coordinate 5,776 of DF367519.1, read as the reverse complement.
TTATACGCAAACTCAATCAATGGAAGATGATCGTCCGAACTACCCTTAAGTTCAATGTAGTCTTAACAGACAGAAAATGACCCGACTTTGTCATCCTATCAACCACAACCCAAATAAAATCAAAACACTTTCTAGTCTTGGTCAATCCAACCACAAAATCCATTTTAATCTCCTCCCACTTCCAAGTAGGAATCTCTATGTCTTGGGTTAGGCCACCTGACCTTTGATGTTCGGCTTTGACTTGTTGACAACTATGGCAACCGGAAACAAATTTGGTAATATGCCTCTTCATGCCTCCCCACCAATACACATCCTTCAATCTCTATACATTTTTGTAGAATCAAGGTGAATAGAATAGGAAGAACCATGAGCCTCATCAAGAATATTTTTTCTCAAGCCATCGACACAAGGCACACACAACCTATCTTGGTATCTACGAGTACTATCTCCCCCTTGGGAGAAAACCTTCACCTTATCATCTTTTACCAATGCTTTCAATTTCAACAAAGTGGGGTCAAGATCTTACTTAGCTTTCACCTCCTCAATCAATGAAGATTTAGATGTATCAACAATAACAACACCATCATTATCAATTTCTTCCAACCTAACCCCCAATCAAGCCAACTGATGGACCTCCCTAGCCATCTCTTTATCACCACCATCAACATGAGCTAGGCTACCGATAGATACCCTACTCTAAGCATTTAGCACAATATTAACCTTACCGGGATAATAATGCATACTCATATCATAATTCTTAAGGAGTTCTAACCACCTTCTTTGCCTCAAGTTGAGATCTTTTTGAGTGAACACATATTGGAGGCTCTTATAATCAGTAAACACATCAATATCCAGTCTATACAAATAATGACGCTAAATTTTTTATGCAAATACCACGACGGCTAGTTCAGGATCATTAGTAGGATAATTATTTTCATGCACTTTGAGTTGCCTAGAAGCATAGGCTATGAACTTACCATTTTGCATTAGAACACAACCCAAACTAACTCTAGAAGTATCACAACACACAATAAACCCTTCTAGTCCTTTCGGTAGTGATAATATAGGAGCGGACACAAGCTTATCTTTCAAGGTTTTGGAAGCTCCTTTCACACTCATCGGTCCACTCAAACTCAGCCTTCTTTTAAGTCAATTTAGTCATGGGAGAATCAATAGAAGAGAACCCATTTAGAAATCTTTGATAGTAACCCGCTAAGCCTAAGAAACTTCTAATATCTAATGGGGTCAATGGTCTAGGCCAATTTCTAATCACATCCGTCTTTCTAGGATCCACCTTAATACCATCCCCTGACACCACATGACCTAGGGAGGCAACCTCTTTTAACCAAAATTCATATTTTTCATACTTGGCATACAACTTTTTTCCCTCAATCTTTGTAGCACTACCCTTAAATAAGCCACATGCTCCTCCTCACTATGAGAATATATCAAAATATCATCAATAAAGATCACAACAAATGAATCAAGGTAGGGTTTAAAAACCTTATTCATAAGATCAATGAAGATAGCCGGTGCATTGGTCAAAGCAAAAGACATCACAACAAACTCATAATGCCCATACCTAGTCTGGAAGGCCATCTTGGGAATATCACCCTCCCTCACCTTCACTTGATGATACCCAGACCGAAGATCAGCCTTAGAGAAGTGGCTAGCCCCTTGCAATTGGTCAAACAAATCATCAATTCTTGGAATAGGATACCTATTCTTGATGGTAACCGTATGAAGTTGCCAGCAGTCAATGCACATTCTAAGAGACTCATCCTTCTTTGTCACAAACAACATCGGTGCACACCAAGGTGATTGGCTAGGCCTAATAAAACGTTTCTCTGACAAGTCCCTCAATTGCTCCTTCAACTCCTTTAACTTCGCAGGGGCTATATAGTAAGGGGGAATAGAAATGCGTTGAGTATCAGGGAGGAGGTCTATACCAAAATCTATTTTCCTTTCGGGAGGAATACGAGGAAGGTCCTTTTAAAAGACGTCAAAAACTCATTTACAACCATAACCGACTCTATGGGAAGGACTTTGGACTCCACATCCCTAACACTCACAAGATGATAGAGACACCTCTTAGAAATCAACTTATGAGCTTTAATACTAGAGATGAACCTACCCTTGACCACCACATCATGACTCTCCCACTCAAGAATGGGGTTCATTTGGGAATTAGAATTTGACCCTACAGGTTCTAAAATCAATAGAGGCATAGTATGCATACAACCAATCCATCTTAAGAATGACATCAAAATCAACCATATCCAACTCAACAAGATCACAAGGCAACACTTTATGCAATATGCAAATGGGACAATTTCTATAGACCTTTCTAGCAACAATAGATGCACAATAGGAATAGATGTCTCATATGACTCATATAACAATTCGGGCTCAACATGAAACTTTTTGGCAATAAAAGGGGTAACAAAAGAAAGAGTGGCACCTAGATCAATCAATGCATACACATCAAAATCAAAGACTTTTAACATACCAGTAACAACATCGTGCACCTAATCAACCCCTTACCTCATATGTAAAGCATAAAACTAATTGTGCCTTGGGGCACCACCTTGTTGACCACACCTTTCCAAAGGAACCGCATTTGCACCTTGTGGATGGACCTCCTTACCCTTGTTGTGGTTACGAGGACAATCAATCTTTTTGTGACCAACTTCTCCATATCCAAAACATGCATTAGTATCTCTCAAACATGGGCCCTCATGACCCTTAGCACATTATGAGCATACCTTGTTAGGGACCATACCACTAACACCTTGCCACATTATGATCACACCTTGTTAGGGACCACACTACCAACACCGTGGGCCCCTTGAAAGTCATTGGCAAGCCCCCTACTAGAAGCATGAGAAGACCCTTGGCCTTGATGGAATCGGCCACCCTTTCGACCTTGGAACTTTCCCTCAAAACAGGCCCTCTTTGCCTCATTACTCCTCCTTTTCCTCCTCCATTTGTTCGGTATACATCATCAAATGAGAAAATACATATCATTAATCAACATAGCGGATCGACATTCTTCACTTACCAAATCGAAAACACCCATTACAAATTTATTCATTCTAGACCTTGAGTCTGCAACCAAGTATGGAGCATATATTGAAAGTAGATTGAACTTGAGGCCATTCTCCCTCACATTCACATATCCTTATTTCAAGTTCATAAACTCCACTAATTTAGCTTTCCTAAGCTCAAGAGGGAAGAACCTATTAAGAAAAGCCGCCTTGAACTCCTCCCAAAGCACCACATTATTGATTTCGTTCTCCTACTTCTATTGATTGTACTATATTTGTGCTACCCCTTTGAGTTGGTAGGCCGCCAACTCCGCCTTATCCTCCATCCTCACACCCATGATAGCTAATACCTTGTAGACCTCATCAATGAACTCTTGAGGGTCCTCATCTACCCTAGACCCATAGAATTCTGGGCGATTCATCTTCATGAAGTCTCTCACCCGAGATGCCGGTGTAGGAGCATAAGGGGCTTGGGCCCCTTGGTTGGCTTGGTTAGCTACAACTTGAGCAAACAAAGTGAGAGCATCCCAAAACTCTCCATAAGCCGGTTGCTCCTCGGGTGTGCGGGCTCTTCTTGCTCTTGTGTTAGGAGTAATCTAGCTTAGCAAGGAACAATTGTTGGGGGGAAAACTTACTTAACTCCATAGCATGACTTAGAACATGAAGAAGGAAATATTTCGTAAAATATCTCACAACCTCTTGCTCTTAGTTGTGGTGCACAACACAACCATGAATAAGACTCTAATTGATGCGGTGTATTGGATGCCAAGGACGATTAACAATCTAATCCTCTGATATCAAGTTTGTCACAACCTAAGCTTAGGGCCTAGACATGACATGGTGAAAGGGGAACCCAAAAGAGAACCCCAAGCAAGCCTTTTAGCATATCATTACATATCATTGATCGAGGAAGCAATTAACCAACAACAATAAGAAAAGACAGAAGGGGAATAAGGGACTAAGGAACATTCTTCATATCATAAGAACATAGCAAGCTCAATAGAGTATAACATGAATACAACATAAGGTTCTAACCGCACCTCTACTACATAGATAGGAGCAGAGGACCAAGACAAACAACAGGGCTCACCCCTCTTAGTCATAAGCATACATCAATAGAAAAGTCTTAATATATAACATAGAATCATAGAATTCATCCCCAGAATGGAAGAAACACCAGCTAGCTTGAGGGATAATCGTACTAACCACATGGAGGAGGAGGATGATCAAGCGAGGCTCCGGTTTCTACATGGTAACATCATGTAGGCATAGAGTATGCGTTAGTATGTTTAAATATACTGAGTATGTAGGATGCAATACAACAAGAGATAAGCATCATAATCAAAATGCATAATGGTATGTGATATATATGATCAATGCTTAAGTAAAACATGCTTACATAGAACACAATACATATGTAAGAAGAGACCATTATCATATGATTGGTGGATCATCTCACCCTATCACCTGTGGTGATTGAGGTACAAACCCTTCAATTGCTTATCAAGGTACAAACCCCTTGATTGGTTAATAGATAGTTACACCCTACCACTGATGGTGATTGAAGTACAAATCCCTCAACCCAGTTATCAAGGTATAAACCCCTCTACATGGTTAGTGGATCATAGCACCCTACTACTCATGGTAATTGAGGTACGAACCCCTCTACCCGGTTACCCAGTGCACAACCCTTGAGTAGGGCATGGTCACTTTCCAATGCTAATAGGAGAATATCATGTACATATGTTCCATTCATCATCATAAAGTCATTCAACTCATAAGATATGCATTGGACCTTCAATTCCTCAAAATATATTAACCGGATATTTTATCAAACACTTGGTGGGTGTGCAATGCTAGTATAAAACCTTGAAATCAAAGAGTGAAATCATGCTAGAAAATTCAGTGTGAAACCATCAATAGATACTTGGTAACACCCTCAAGTAATATACATCAAAACCCTTCATCAAATCTCACAATATATCTTAGATTCATGGCTCAAAACATGCTAAAACAATCACAATTTCATGAAACCCCAACATAGTGTGCAGTGAAATTCATAATAAGTAAGATCCATGAGTAAATTAACTTTAAGTCATGCAATTTTAGGTAAAAGGAAGCTTGAGCATCATGGGTGAAAGGAACCCATGAAAGAAACTCACATACCTCAGCTTTGTGAATCCTTGAAGAAGATTGGAGATGGAGACTTGAAGCTTGAATGAGAACCTTAAGATTCGGATGTGTCATGACCCAACCTATAGGCCGTGACTGGTACCCGATAGGGGCACCCAGACAATATAACCAAATCA
>DF367520.1:0-18200 GCA_000787875.1 Solanum virginianum | reverse complement strand
TCCATCCATCCATCCATCCATCCATCCATCCATCCATCCATCCATCCATCCATCCATCCATCCATCCATCCATCCATCCATCCATCCATCCATCCATCCACCTACCTACCTACCTACCTTCTAGCTATCTATCTAGCTATCTATCTAGCTATCTGTCTGTCTATCTGTCTGTCTGTCTATCTGTCTGTCTATCTGTCTGTCTATCTGTCTGTCTGTCTATCTGTCTGTCTGTCTCTCTGTCTGTCTATCTATCTATCTATCTATCTCTTTCCTCGAACTTTGTGCCTAGCATAGATTTTTGTTTTTGAAATTGGAGTTGTCCTGTAAGGAAAGATGCCTCCGAAATGGGATTTGTCCTATAAGGAGATGACATGATATGATATGACTTGATGTGCTATATGTGAAAATCCTATCCGAAATGGAAGTTATCCCGTAAGGAAGGTTGCTTCATATAAAATGGGAGTCATCTCGTAAGTTGAAGTATAGTTTACCTTTGGCATGTAGACTACCTCTTTATCGTTGAGGGTATTTCATTGGGATTCCAAGTAATAGCTTGCTTGGTCTAACTCATGTCCGATAAGATCACATCCGTAATATATATATAAGCATCATTTGCATTTCATGCATCATAAATTTCATAGCATCTTGTTATATGACATCCTTTGATAGTCAATTCTTTCTATATTATGTGCCCTTGTCATCTAACTTTGATATGCCAGTTTTGGTAAGTTCATGCATTGCATCTCGCATATTTAATACATTCAAGCTTGCTAACATATCCTTTTGGCTATATGATTTCACCATGTAAGGATTTTCATGCACTGCATCCCGCATACTTAGTACATTCAAACATACTAATGCATACTCTTGCCTATATGATTTCACCATGTAGGAAACGAGGACCTTGATCATCCACCGTTCGATCCTTAGTTCAGATTCCAAGTTTATTTATAGTAGTGAGTCCTATCTTCCAAGGATGATCCATCATCTATCTCCCTTTGATACTTTCTTTTCTTTATGTATTGAGGTTGAGCCCGGGGAATGTCTTGGCCCCCGACCTATCTATGCAGGCATTGTTGGACGCCTTGTAAACCTCCTTACGTTTTTATGCGATGTGTTGTGACTTAAGTCTATTTTATGGGTTGGTTATCTTTGACTATATTTATGTGAGTTTGTTATGTTATTTATGGCTTGGCTATATGTTGTGATGGAAAGATCCTAAGTCCCGAATTGGCCCCATAGAGTGAGTCCTATTTTTCTGCCTCGTAGAACTATGTGTTTACTTTTCTTACTTTTCTGAATTGATGATGCGAGTTTTGGTATCTTGAGGCTTGTTTGGGGACTCTCGAGTTCCCATTCGTCGTGTCACATCTAGTCCCTAGGTCCGGGTCGTGACATGTTTGGTTCTGTTTTAATAATTCTACATAACTAAAACTCATATAACTTATAAGAAAATCTATGTATAATTTTATACAGTGTAGAAGGTAAATTAAGTTATGTGTGTATTAGTTATACATGGATTAAAAGTAAGAAAATTACATATTTACCCCTATCAATTTACTCTCAAAATCTTTCTAATTTTTTTACACAATTTAAATATGCGTCCAACGAAAAATAGTTACATTTGATGTTGATCGAAATTGAACAATGTTAACTGAGAATTCTTATGTAATCGGTGGTCTCAATACAAATGTTAACTTTCTTATTTTTTTAAATAATTTTTTATTATGTGTTTTTTTAAAAAAAATTATGTTTTTTTTTAAAAGTTGGAAGTCTTTGTACCTTCCACTAATTGAATCACTGATTAATTTAAATTATATAATATATGTGTTTACTTATTTATTTATTAATAGCATATATTAATTTACTATAAATTAAATAGTCAACAAACAATAATTTATGTATTGTAATTTCTACATGACTAACACTTGCATAACTAAATACATGCATAGCTCTAACCTTTTTATTGATCCCTTTTTTTTTTATCAAAAAATATTTTTTAACAAAAATATAATTTTGGTATTTGAAGTTAAAAAATGTGAAGTTAACAAAAATTATCTGAAGTTTGGTACATGAAATTAAACAAATATTATTTTTTGGTATATGAAATTAAACCAAAGTCACTTTAAAACTAAAATAAAATACCATTTCGGATATGAAATACTGATCTGCCTTTTTATTAAGAAATATATTTCTAACTAAAGTGGAACATTTTGACATTTTTTATTTTTAAAAAATAAATAACTTTTGAGGAAAAATAAACAAATGAAGATATGGTGTAAAATTGAGAATGAGTTATTTAATTTTGTTCTTTCCGCATGTTCCTCTTTTAAAATTAAGGATAACGCACCCCATAACTCTATTCTCACAAGTACCCATGTTTCAAGCCTCACTCTTATATGTGGGAAGGGTATTAGAGTCATAAGAGACCTCTAGTACTTAGTCAAGTTTGAAGCTTTCCTATAAAATGAGGTTCTAGCCTTAGATTAGGCAGTCAACTTTAAATGGCCATAAATCTTAGCACACAAAGAATTAGAAGTCTCATGACATACTAAACGAAAGCCCTTTGAATTAACTTTCCAACGTAGCTAGTTTCACCTCATTTGGTGCTCGGAGTCAAAAGTTATGGTTGTTTTATTGAGGACTGCCAATGCAAAGTTGTAATACGAGACTCAGTTATGGGTCGTAAATCGGAGTACGACCCTTATCAGTATCTCGTGGAGAAAGTTAGAGAATTTCTATTTTCAGCCCCAGACTTTGCAAACCCATCTACGACTGGTAGAACCCTCTACGAGTTGTAGAAGGAGGCTCGTAGAGAATTTCAAAGACCTCAAAAATTGTCCAAAAACTTACAAAAGGTCCCCTACAAGCCTTAGAAGCTTCTACGGGTTGTAGAGGGTCTCGTAGGTGACCAAACCAGCGATATTAAAGAGGGATATTTTTGACTTTTCTCACCCTTTAAGCATAAATTTATCAGTTTTCACCTAATTAAACCCCTAGAGCGTACTAATTCATATGTTTAACTTCAAAACCTTCCAAGAACTCAGAATGTAGTTTCAAAGGGGCAAAAGCAAGGACTTTCAAGAATCTTTTTCATTTTTTCCAAGAAACTAATTTCTAACGTATGTAAGGCCCTCCAAAAGTTGTCTGACATACGTTTTAATATCATTGACTACAAATCTCTACCCAAGATTCAAGCTTATGAGTTAAGATCAGTTTTTCATTATTATTAGTCGATTTAATCAAAATACTTATTCATGCATTTTCTTGATAAAAATCATGATTTCTGCTGATTTTAGTACTAGTTAAGCTATTGAGACAAGATTTAATATTATGGTTACATTTATGAGAACCCTATGTCTATTTCATGAAAAGTTATTATATTCATGGTTTGAGTTGAGTTGTAAAAGTACTTGAAGCTTTGGTAATTGAAAAATACCTGAATAACTAAGATCATGTTGAAATACCCGGTACTGATACAACTTTCAGAAACAAAGAAGAGAGTCAAGTCGAGAAAAGTTAAGAAAAGCTAAAGATGGGCTAAGTCCCAAAGAGTAAAAAATAATACTTTGAGCAAGAATACTCTTTTAAGTATGAGCATTATAAAAGCTATTTCGGGAGTAGTATTGAGCACCGATATGAGTGAGAGTAATAATAACTTGAACTCATAAACTTCGTAGCCAACATAGGATAGGATTGTACCAAACGTACAACTCCTTATTGCCACTGAGATGGCCCAGTTTTGGGATGAATCCACTCCCCTAGTTTTTGTTCCTTACCCCAGTAAAGTATGGGACTGCTCTGGCAGCGTGGGCAAGAAACTATATCATCACGAAGCTTAGAGTGGTAGTTGTCAGTAAGACAAACTCCCTAAGTTAAAGTAAGCTAGTTTCAACATATAGACTTTCAACATATGTTCTATTTTCAGTATGTACTGCATTTATTACTTATGCTATCTTATTTTAAGACACATTTTAGTTATTTTGAGCATAGTGACTTATCCTGAGTTTTTGTTTTGTCCATTTTACATACTGTACATTCCATGTACTGATATCCTTTAGACCTTAATCATTTTATAATGCAGATATAGGCAACAAAGTACCTCAGCAGATGCTCTATTGAGGACTAACATTTCCATCTAGCTATTGGTGAGGCCTCTTACTAGCCAGAGGCTTTGGAGTCATTGTCTATGCTTTCTTTCTTAGCATTTATTTTTAGTAGTTGGTCAGATTATTCTAGTTAGAAGTTCCATGGCCTGTATGCTAAGAGTTTCATACCTTCTTTTAAGTTGTTGTTGTGACATTTTACTATTCAGTTTATTCAAATATTTCAGTATTCTTAGCTTATTAGATTGAAACCTTTTCTTTATTGTTTGAGTCTTCTGCTGAGTATAGTAGCCAGACCAAGTGGTTCGCTTAGGGCCAGAAATGGTTCTGGGTGCCAGCTATGCCCAGAGTATGAACTTGAGGCATGATAAACTTGGTATCAGAGCACAGAATTCAAGTGTCCTAAGGAGTCTGTGGAACTATCTAGTAGAGTCCATATTCTCAGTGTTAAGTGCGCCACATTTATAAGTGGAACGCTACAGGGAATTAGGAAGTATCACTATCAATTGTTATTCCCTCTTGTGCTTCAGAGTTTATCTTTGTTAAGTCCCTTTTAACTCGTGCGTTCATGCCTTGCTTTTCAAATCATGCCTCCACTTAGAGCCATTAGACCAGCCAAAGTAGGGGGGTGCCCAGCCAGGCCGAATGCAAACCAGCCTGAGCCAATTTCTGAGGGACCTAGAGGTCCAGTTATGCTTGCTGAGCAGCCACCGCAAGCGGGCATCTCTAACGCTAATCTCCGTCAAGAAATCCAGATTTGGCATAGGCAATCAATACCCAGGGTGATCGATAGGGATATGGTGAGAATGATGGTTCAGATACTACTAGGGTTCGTGAATTTCTAAGGATAAACTCACTTGAGTTCACGGGGTCTAATGTGAACGAGGATCCTGAGAACTTTATTGAGGAGCTCCAGAAAGTATTTCAGGTTATGCACATATGTGATGCTGAGCGGGTTGAGTTGACTATCTACCAGCTTAAAGGGGTAGCTAGATTCTCATTTGATCAGTGGAAAGGCAGTAGAGCAGAAGGGGCGCCAACTTTGAGTTGGGCAGTGTTCGAGGAGGCATTTTTGGGACAGTACTTTCCTAGAGAGTTGAGGCAGGCTAAGGTGAGGGAGTTTTTGAATTTAAAGCAAGACGTTATGAGTATGCAGGAGTACAACCTCAAATTCACTTAGCTGTCCCATTATGTTCCAACTATGGTGGCAGACATGCATACTTGGATAGATCTATTTGTGTCAGGGCTCTCAGATGACTAAGGGAGAGGGCAGAAATGCTATGCTGATTGGGGATATGGATATAGATTGCTTGATGACATATGTACAACAAGTAGAGGAGGAGAAAATGCAGGATAAGAAGGAGTTTAGAAACAAAAAGGCCAAGATATCAGGCCAGTAGACAAGTAAGAGGGGGGCTGGAAATGGCAATAACTCATCCTTTCAGCCTAGGACATCTGGACTAATACCTTCATCTGTTAGTACACCTGCACTGAGGGTCAGGAATAACTAGGGATCATAGCATCACAGGTTTTAAGGTAGCTAGTCACAGGGGAGCATAGCTCAAGGATCAGCTCATTATCTAGTTTCTGGTAAGTGTGGCAGGTCTCATCTAGGAGAGTGCCTTGTGGGCACAAATGGTTGTTCAGGTGTGGTCACGTAGGGCACTTTTTGAAGGATTGTCCTATGTGGAGGCAGAAAAATAAGGATAATAAGTCTCAGTCAGTTTCTTCAGCTCCACAGGGTAGATCAGTTTAACGAGGTGTTATATTAGGGACAAGCAGAGGCGCAAACCGTCTGTATTCCATGGCCACCAGATAGGAGCAGGAGAACTCACCAAATGTGGTTACTGGCATGCTTAAAAGTTTTACTTATGATGCCTATACATTGTTAGACACAGGTGCCATATTATCATTTGTGACTCCCTATGTATCTACAAAGTTTTGGATCAGTCCAGAATGTCTTCTCGAACCTTTTAGTGTTTCCACTCCTACTGGAGAATCTAATCTAGCCGAAAGAATCTAGGGGGGTTGTCCAGTGTCGGTTTGCCATAAGGATATCTTAGCTGACCTGGTTGAGTTAGACATGGTAGATTTTGATGTCATTCTAGGCATAGACTAGATTCATGCTTATTATGCCTCCATAGACTGCAAAACCAGGGTGGTCAAGTTTCAGTTTTCTAATGAGCTAGTCTTAGAGTTGAGTAGGGTAGCTTAATTTTTCCTAAGGGTAAATATTTCTCATATCTCAAAGTTAGAAAGTTAATATCCAAAGGGTGTAATACTATCTATTCAGATTCAAAGATTCTAGTGTCGAGACACCATTTCTTCAATCAGTTCCAGCCATGAACGAGTTCCTAGAAGTCTTTTCTAAAGATCTACCCGGAGTCCCTTCTGACATAGAGATAGACTTTGGGATAGATACCCTCCTGATGAACGCTCAAGATACGCCTCTATTTGAAGGTCAAAGCAATCGTCAAAGTAAAAAACCTAACGAAAGTTAAGGTTGAATCCCATAGGAAATATGAGACTTTTGCAACTTAGTTCACCAATAATCAATTCAAACATCAACTACTTGATTCTCTATAAGAAGGGGGTTTGAATGATCAGTAGATAATTAAACTAAACTAATAAAAAGTAGAGACAATCAAATTGGAGAGCAACTTGGGTAATTGTGTTCCCCATGATTCACTTTTTTCTTTCACCCAATATGTGATTTTCTTCGAGACAATCAAATTGGAGAGCAACTTGGGTAATTGTGTTCCCCATGATTCACTAACTTGATGTACTCGGATAACACAACTCTCAGTTAGGACATTGCATGCAAGACGGTAATTTAGGTTCTTCTAGCCCTCTTCTTAAGGTGAAGGTCGAATTTCACTATAGGACTTGGCTGGTCTCCATAGCATGCCAAACTAGCCATTACCCATTGTCCCAGTCAATCTCTCCTTGGCCGAGTTCGGTTGATTAGACAAGAACACATCATCAAATTTTGTTAACCATTCCCTTTTCCTATTCATCACTACCTAGATCGGGATCATGATACTAAGCGGGTGGTGGGATCTAATGTTGGCCATCATTAGACAACATACAAAATGAAGAGAATTGGCTAATGTGCCAAACTCAAGAATTTAGGCGGGTGGTACAATGTCACTAGCGGGTGGTACAATGTCACTCACCAAATACCGAGTGGTAGGATCTAATGTGCCAAACTCAAGAATTGTAAATAATCCGGGTTTTCTAAGATTCTCATAGTTCCCACAACCCCAAATTGTGGGTTTAGCTGCTCATAGTTTGGGCAAATGAATAAACAATGAATATGGAGACATTGTTAAGCACTTGACCAAATAGATTGAAGAACAATAAAACCCACTTTGTATTTAGAATCACAAGCTTGAAAGATGTAATGAATCCACAAGTGAATCTAATCTCCAAAATTTAGTCGGATTGAAGAACAATAAAACCCACTTTGTATTTAGAATCACAAGCTTGAAAGATGTAATGAATCCACAAGTGAATCTAATCTCCAAAATTTAGTCTCTGCAGATAAACCTTAAAAATGATCTAAAATTTCGTGCTCTTTATAATCTGTTTAAAAAAACTCACTGCTAAAACACTAAAATATATTATATATAGTATTTAAAAACAAGTTCCTAAATTAATTAGAAAAACTGGTCGACGCCTGATACGAGTAGCAGTTATGACTCGTAACTTGGGTTACGAGCCATAATCGGACTTTTGTAATCAGCCTCTTCAATCTTAGAGTTTGCTGATACGGAACACCATTACAAGTTGTAGTCTGTTCTACCATTTGTATTAACCTCTCGTAGTCTTAAGTTGTACTTCTTGGTCCAAGTTTAATTAATACTGGAAATCACTAGGAAACATCCTATTGTGACTCATAAAGGGTACTACTGGTTGTAACTGGGTCTCATGTGGCTGCCCTTTAAGTTATCAAATCTTGTGCTTTAAGCACTAAAAATCCCTACGAACCATTTCTACAACTCGTAGACTGAACTACGACTCGTAGAGGGTCTCGTATGTCCTAAAAAATCAGCAAAACCTGCAACTTTCCTAAAAATTGTTGCCTACCTGCTTTTCCTGCAAAAACAAACACAAAAACACATAAAAATCATAAAAGTCACATTAAGAACACACAACTCCTAAGTTTTAGGCATCAAATGTGTTGTATTTTGACAACACATCAACACCCTCAACTTAGCATTGTTGCTTGTCCTCAAGCGGTGAATTAATCTATATAGATAATAAAGTAACACATAGCAATCAACCCAATGACATATACCATATTCAAATCCAACTCAGGTATCCATATCAGCTTTTACAAAACAAGATCATGTAGCTACTTTAAGCAAACCAAATTATATTGATGCATTTGACAACACAACTATGACAAGCAAAGGAATATCAACAATCTACAATCACTGAACAAGTAAAATATTGACAATGCAATACAAATACCCTCACAAGAAAGAAGTCCCTTTTTTAACAGTCACTGAAGGTTTCAGATTTTAACCGTGGGACTGCACAAGCACATTCACTCTCACAAATGACATTGGTGCATGATGACCAATACCATAGGCTTGCCCATTTACTCATGACCTGGACTTTTGACTAATTGGGCTAGGATTACTTTAAGACTTTATAAGCTTGTAAACTCATGGGCTTTGGTATGACATTTTAGACAATTAATGACTAAAGACTAACCTCGAACCACGCTTTTTAACACTTTCACCTTGAAACTCAATCATTTCCCCCTTATTCTCCCTTTCTTCTTAATATTCAAGCTTTTCCAAGTATTTTCTTCTCATTTTCAGCTTTTGCCTCATTTTTGCACATCATTTTGCTTGTTCAACTCAATCTAAGACATCTTTTTCTTTTTTCTTTCACCCAATATGTGATTTTCTTCTTTACTTTCTATTCCCAACTCACCACCTCATTTTTACTATTTTACCCCTATACTGGCACCCTCAACTTAGGCTTTTAGCCTATATCAAAGTGCACAATATCTATTCCCCAAACCAGGGCCACTTTTGGCAGCCACCCTTAATTTAGGCTTTTTGGCTAAATCAAGGTTCACGATGCTCAAGGATAGATTAGGGCCAATTTTAAGGTATTTCACTAAACAAGGATGGGTTAATCAGGTGTTAAGAAAGAAATGGTACATGTAAGGCTCAAATATTTGGAACAAGAGATGAATTTCTCATTTGGATGGTTATTTTAGGTCAAAGTGGACTAATTTCCAAGAACAATGGCCTAAGATCCCTTCCTAGTCCATATAATCTCCAATCCAACTTAGAGTAATAGGGAAAGTTCTGAATTAGCACACAATGCAAAAACAAAACAAAATCAGCTCACACGCACATGACATTACATACATAGCCAACAAAGACTCACAAATCATGCTTCATGTACCAAATTGACCGCACTTAATCAGAACAAATATTGCCAAATCATTCAAACTTGCATGGTTGCAATATAACAACTACTCAAAATTTTGATGGGTACCAATTTTCAAAATATTTCATAAAACATCAAAAAAAGATGCATGCCATAAGTTCAACTACTATATAATATAAATA
Organism: Solanum virginianum; assembly: GCA_000787875.1. Classification (NCBI taxonomy): domain Eukaryota; kingdom Viridiplantae; phylum Streptophyta; class Magnoliopsida; order Solanales; family Solanaceae; genus Solanum; species Solanum virginianum. Next base: position 8,497 of record DF367520.1, on the reverse strand, counting down.
TTATCTAAGACATCCGACACATACCAATTCAATAAAATTTAAGTATCCACGAGGAAAAAGAAAACAGGCAAGAAAATCTTGGGATCAAAATTTAGGGACTAAAAGCTACTCATATTTCACCCTAGTCCATAGCTACTCACAAAATTTGGGGTAGTTATGGACTAAAAGTTACTCAGACTTAACCCAAGTCCATAGCTACCCACACCCCATCGAAAGGAATGTACATTTTCCTCAATACACAATATCAAAATCAAAATAGATACAAGGGGTCATACCTTGGGTTGCCTCTCAACCAGTGCCTGATTTCTTGTTGCGGCACAATATAAAAGGTTTGATTCTTCATACCTCTTCAAGGTCTAACACTTCCACTGTCTTGATCTCCTCCATGTCTCCCATGTAAAGTTTGACTCTTTGACTATTGAATTTGAAAGTTCCTCCATCTCGTCTCTCCAACTCAATGGCTCCATGACAAAAGACACATGCTACTCAGAAGGGCCCCATCCATCTAGATTTAAGCTTTCTAGGGAACAACCTCAATCTTGAATTGTAGACCAACACCAAGTCCCCTGGTGCAAACTGACAATTTTCTATGCGACAGTCATATTGAAATTTCATCTTTTGATTGTATAATGCCAGGCTCTCATATTTCTTTAGCCGAAATTCATCAAGCTCATTAAGTTGACTCAATCTGGACTATGCAGCATCATGCCAATCAAGATTTAACTTCTTTAATTCCCATATTATCTTATGTTCAAGCTCCATCGACAAATGACATACTTTCCCAAAGATAAGTTTTTAGGGGGATATGCCAATAAGAGTCTTAAATGCAGTTCGGTATGCCTATAGTGCGTCATTAAGTTTTCTTAACCAATCTATTCAATTTGAATTTATCATCTTAGATAAGATCTGCTTGATTTCCCTATTAGACACCTCCACCTACCCACTCGTTTGAGGATAATAAGGTATCGCTGCCCTATGTTTTACTCCATAATTTTTCAAGAAGAGCTTTAAAGAGTCTATTCCAAAAGTGAGAACCTCCATCTCTGATGATAGCTCGAGGAGTACCAAATCTAGAGAAGATGTTCCTTTTGAGGAACACTATGACACTTCTACCCTCATTGTTAGGTAGACCCACGACCTCCACCTACTTGGATGCATAATCCATAGCAACCAAGATGTACTTGTTCCCATGCGAGCTGATAAATGGTCCTATGAAATCTATCCCCAGACATCAAATAACTCAATCACCAAAATAGGATTTAGAGGGAGCTCATGCTTGCATGTAACTCCACCTTCTTTTTGACACCTATCACAAGCTTTGGCATAGTCATGAGCATCTTGGTGGATTGTGGGCCAATAATACCCATATTATAAAATGTTATGAGATGTTCGAATTCTACTATGATGGCCACCCACTAGCGATGAGTGGCATACTTCAAGTATGCTCATTATTTCCACCTCAGGGACATAATGATGAATAATCCCATCAGCACATATGCGAAATAAGTATGGGTCATCCCAAAAGAACTTCCTCACATTATGCATAAATTTCCAAAGTTGATGTGTGTTTAAGTGAAGAGGTACAATGTCACTCATCAAATAATTTGCATAATCTGCAAACCAAGGTATAAGATCATGCGATGCTGCCAATACTCTTTCATCAGTAAAAAAGTCATTTATCTCCCGACCATCATCAAATTACATCATTACCCCATCTTCTAATCTAGATAGATAGTCTGCAACTTGATTTTTTGACCTTTTTCTATCAATAACATCAAAGTTGAACTCTTGTAAAAGAAGTACCCATCTTATCAACCTTGGCTTTGCATCCTTTTTGGCCATCAAATACTTAAGTTCTGAGTGGTCTATATGCACTACCACTTTAGCTCCCAACAAATATGAACGAAACTTCTCGAATGTAAAGACCAATGCAAGCAACGTTTGCTCTGTGACAGTGTAATTCTTTTGAGCCATGTTAAGGGCTTTACTGGTGTAATATATGGGATGTAAGACTTTCTCCTTGCATTTTTCCAATACCACACCTAGAGCAACTCCACTTGCATCACACATGATTTCAAACGGCTTGGACCACTCAGGAGCTACAATAATTGGTGTTAAGATCAATCTCTTTTTCAACACTTCAAAGGCTTGCATGCATGTATCGTCAAACACGAACTTGGCATCTTTCTCTAACAATTCGTACAATGGGTGTGAAATTTTAGAGAAGTCTTTTATAAACCTTCTGTAGAATCCTGTATGCCCCAAGAAACTCCTCACACCCTTGACTGAGATGGGTGGTGGAAGCTTCTCAATCACTTCAACTTTAGCCCTGTCAACTTCAATGACTTTACCTAATATTCTATGACCCAACACAATACCCTTTTTAACCATGAAATGGTAATTTTCACAGTTTAACATTAGATGACTTTCTACGCATCTTTGCAACACATCATGCAAGTATGGCAAGAAATCTTCAAATGAGTGTGCAACCAGGCTAAAATCATCCATGAAGACCTCAGTAGTGCTCTCCACCATATCCGTGAATATGGATATTATACATCTTTGAAATGTTGTTGGAGAATTACACAATCCAAATGGCATCCTCCTAAATGCAAAGTTTCTATAAGGACATGTAAAAGTGATTTTCTCCTGATCCTTTGGAGCAATGATGATTTGATTATAGCCAGAATATACATTAAGGAAATAGTACCAATTTTTTCTGCAAGTCTATCGAGCATCTAATCCATGAATGGAATAGGAAAGCGATCTATCGAGCATCTGATCCATGAATGGAATAGGAAAGCGATCTTTCTCTGTTGAGATATTTAGCTTTTTGTAGTCCATACACACCCTCCATCCTATGACTGGCCTCATAGGAATCAATTCATTGTTAGCATTAGGCACCACTATGATACCTCCTATTTTTTGAATACACTCTACCGGGCTCACCTATTCACTGTTAGTAATTGGGTAGATTACTCCTACATCTAACCATTTGATAATTTCTTTATGAACTACCTCTTGCATAGGAGGATTCAGGTTCCTTTGATGTTCAATGCTTGGCTTGTAGTCCTTGACTAACTAAATTTTGTGAGTACATACTTCGGAGAGATACCAATAATATCTGCGATAGTCCATCTAATAGCCCTTTTAAATTGTTTGAGCACTGTTAGAAGAGCGTTTGCTTGCTCATCACTCAAGTTTGCAGCTGTGATGATAGGTAAAGTATTGTTCTCTCCCAATAATTCATACTTCAAATGTGATGGAAGTGCCTTTAATTCTAACATTGGTGGCACTTCTATAGAGGGATTTGTGGGTTGCATTTCTTGATTCTGTAAATCTGTCTTCAACTTCATTTGGGGTCTAGGGCCGAATGACACTGTCTCGTCATAATTTAGGATACCATCACTATGAAAGTTCATCAAAACTGCCTCCAAAGTGTCAACAACCAATCCTAGCTCAAGTGGTACCTCTAACTCATCATCATCAATAGTCTCTATAACTAAAACCACCCTTAGATCACAGTTCTTCCTTGTTTGTTGACAAACATTGAACACGACCTCTTCTTTACCAAATCTGAGTATCCCTTTCTTTATGTCAACTAGAGTGTGACCAGTAGCTAAGAAATGCCTCCCCAAAATAATAGGAACTGCAAAATCAACCTTACAGTCAAGAATAACAAAATCTATAGGAAATATAAAATTTTCAACTTTTACCAAAACATCATAAAGCACTCCCATAGGTTTCTTGACTGTTCTGTCTACCATTAACAACTGCATATTAGTAGGAGTAAGATTTCCTAAATCGAGTCTCTAAAAGATTGCCAGTGGCATTAAATTGATGCTAGTACCCAAATCACAAAGTGCTCTTGCGAATTCTACCTCTTCTATAGTGCATGGTGTAGTGAAAGCACCTGGGTCTTCACGTTTTTGAGCTAATGACTTAGTAGTGATAGCACTACAATTTTGGAGGTTTTTAGAAAGCTCTTGACTCACAGTCCCTTTCTTTGTAACCAAGTCTTTCATATACCTTGCATAACATAACATCTTCTCTAGGGCATCAATCAGAGGGATGTTGATCTATAATTGTTTAAGCATTACAAGGAAATGCTTGAGCTTGCTTTCCTCCTCCCTCTTCTTGAGTCTTGGAGGGAATGGGGGAGGAGGTCTTGGGATAGTCTTATACTTCTTCAGCTCTTCAACCACTTCACCTACCCCATTATTTACACAATCTTCTCTCTTGACTACACCCTTATTCACGATTCCCTTCTCACACACATTTTCTACCTCAGCCGGCATAGGAGGGTCAATGGTACCCTTACCTCCCCTAGTTATGATTGCCATACAATGCCCCTCATTCTTCATGTTTTGAACCGTATTGCTTGGTAATGTACCTTTTTGGCATTGATTCAATTGAGTAAATTAATGCTCAAGTTGCCTGGTGGCCACCGAATGAGACTCTATCTTTTGATGAATTCTAAAGATATCGGATTTCATACCCTTTAAAGTTTCATCTTGGTTTCATCCTTTTTCATCAATCGGTCAAACATCTCTTCAATCCTTGAATCGCTAGCTTCGCCATCACAATTGTGGGGTGGCACATATGGACCATCCCTAAAACCATCTCCTCTAGCCCACTTAGCTTTTGAGTGCTATTCCTCTCAAAATAACCACCACGGTTATCTCTGTAAGCACCTTCTCGATTATAGTTTCGACTTTGGTTTTAGGAACCTTGATGCTAATAGTCCGAATTGGACCTTAAGTATTATTTCGAAAACCCACCACTTGATTACTAAGAAAATAAGTATCCTCATTATAATAATGTTCTTCATACATGGACGCTCTTGGAGGTTGGTGGACTACCGCATGAACTCTTTCATGATTTTGCTTAACCACCAAGTCCATACTCGTGCGGAGTTGAGCAAGTTGTTGCACGAGCTCCTTGTTGATCTTATCTTACTTTGAACTAACATTTACTACACATGAGCTCCTTGTAGAAGCTCTCTCTCTTTGCCCTATGCTTGGTCGGTTTTGACCACTTGTTCTATTCTCTTGGCAATCCTTGTGAATGGTTGATCCAAGAACATGCCCCCTATTATAGTATCGATGCAAGCTTGGCTATTTTCATCGAGGGCATGATAGAAAATCTCTACCAAGGCATCGTCTACAATTTTATGGTCTGAGACGTTTCTCAAACACTTTGTAAATCCCTCCCATGTTATACTAATTGAATCACCTGGAAATTGATCAAAATTGTTGATTTGATCTTTTAATTTGAGCTTCTTTGACCTTGGGAAGTACCTTTCAAAAAAGGCCTTCTGCAAATTAGCCTAACTAATGATTGAGCTTTGTGGGAGTTTTGATAGCCATACTGCTGCATTACCAGTAAGAGAGAGAGGGAACACACACAACCCAATAACATCCATGGAAAGATTTTGAATCCCAATGACGCTCTTGCACACAAAAGCTATATTATACAAATGGCTAGGAGGATCCTCGGAAGGTAGACCCACAAGCAAACCACGATTCTAAAGCATTTAGAGTAATTAACTTGACACTGTGAACTTAGTGTCAGCCGATAATGGTGGCAACACAATAGCTCCTATCACATCCATGGCCATGGGATTCAATCTATATTGATTCTATCCATAGGCATTCTCATTGAAATCCCTAGGTTGTGGCCTATTCTACAATGGTGATAGATTGTCATCCCTATCCTCAACATCATCATTCAGATTCATAACTTCATTAACCGCGATATTAATATTCACCTGAGCTATTCTCCTTGTAACCCATTGGATCTCTAAATCAATTAGTGCTAAGGGAATGCCCTGACTCCTTGTATTGGCCATGCAACACCTAGTATACCCTACAAAAGAAACTAAACAACCAAAAATAAAAACAAAAGTAAAATATAAGAGAACTAAGAAATTAACACTTAAATTATAGTACTAGTGAATCCAAATCATAGTCTTGCTGTATTCCCAAGCAATGATGCCATTTTTTCTTGATGAACGCTCAAGATATGCCTCTATTTCAAGGTCAAAGCAATCATCAAAGTAAAAAACCTAACTAAGGTTAGGATCAAATCCCACAGGGAATACGGGACTTTTGCAACTTGGTTTGCCAATAATCAATTCAAACATCAACAACTTGATTCTCTAAAAGGGAAGGGGTGTCACGGCCTAAGCCTAGGGACTAGACATGACATAATGCATGGGGAACCCGAAGGGGCCCCAAGCAAGCCTCTTAACATATCACTACACATCCTTGGTCATGGAAGCAATAAAATACAATAAGAGATAGTAAATAGGGATAAACGGGGCTAAGGGACAACTTTCATATCATAAACATCAAGAGTCAAGAGAGAGTCAAAACTCAAAGCATTACACATAACATGTCCAACAACACCTCTAATAACTGGGCTAACCCTCATAGTTATGTACATAATAAAAAAGGGAGTCTATATACATAGCATAAGATCAAAGTCAATGTCCCCGAAGTGGAGGACTCACCAACTAGCTTTGAGAGGGAGGTCATACTAGTCGCATGGAGGAGGATGATTAAGTGGGGCTCCGGTTCCTACATGGTAATATCATGTGGGCATAGAGTATGCGTTAGTACATTTAACTGTACTAAGTATGTAGAGGAGGAGGATGATCAAGTGGAGCTCCGGTTCCTACATGGTAATATCATGTAGGCATAGAGTATGCGTTAGTACATTTAACTGTACTAAGTATGTAGGATGCAATGCAACAAGAGATAGACATCATAATCAAAATGCATAATAGTAAGCAATAGATAGCATGATAACAATAGGACATGTATGATCAATACCTATGTAAAACATGATTACAATGAATATAATACAATGTGTAAGAAGAGACCATCATTAGGTTGGTGGATAATCGCACCTACCACTCTTGGTGATTGAGGAACTAATCCCTCAACATGGTTACCAAGGTATGAACCCTTTGATTGGTTGGTGGATAGCCACACCCTACCACCCTTGGTGATTGAGGTACTAACCCCTCAACCAAGCTATCAAGGCACAACCCCTTGATTAGTATCAAGGTACAAATCGGATTTCATTATCATTAAATCATTCAACTCATTACACATGCATTGGACCTTCAATTTCTCAAAATATATTAATTGAACATTTATCAAACACATGGTGGATGTGTATTGCTAGTGTAAAACCATGCAATTCAAGAGTGTAATCATACTAGAAAATTCAATGTAGAACCACCAATAGATACTTGATAACATCCTCAAGGCATATACATCAAAATCCTTACCACATACCTTGACTTTGGAGAATCCTTGAAGAAAATTGGAGATGGAGACTTCAAGCTTGAATGAGAACTTTAAGATCCGAATGAGTTTTGGGACTGCAAATTTGGAGATGAAATATTATCTAAGTGTTTGAGAGAGTATTTGGGAATGCCTGAATAATATAAGGGTGAAATAAGGCTAAGTATAGGTATTTTCATGTATGGAAAGGTTTAGGCCCAAGACCTAAAAGCCTTGGATCGAACAAGAAAATTGGCATATTTTAACACTGTGTCGTGCCCTTGGCGTGGGCATTGGAAATCGTATTTTTGCGATTTTTAAATTTTGCTATGGTTGCTCTTAAATTGGGGTTAGACCCATTCCCCACTAAATTTTACCCCCTGAGCAAGAATATGAAGTCTAATTTTTTATATCACATAAATTTTGAGATATATGGAAACTACGATTCCGGGCACTTTGAGGCACATTGTCGAGCACTTTTTGGGGTCATTTCAACATCTCCTCCTTCAGAACATTTGTCCCCATGTCAAAGAAATGTATATGATAAGAGTAATCATGAAAAGATCAGCCCCAAAAAGAATGCAACAATATACTTAAAACACCATTTTCAAAATCTCAACATAAGTGTAAAATCACCATGAACTTTGTCAATATAAGCACGAATGCATGCAAATGACTTAGGGGCTGGAACATGAGATATGAAATCATATAGAAGACTTTATTGTTAGAACCCATTCATGAATCTCTGGTAATCCTACTAAGCCCAAGAAGCTTCTAATATCCGGTGGGGTCAAAGGTCTAGGCAAATTTCTAATTATATCCATCTTTTTAGGATCCCCCTTAATACCATCCCCCGATACCACATGACTCTACGGCCTCCCATGTGCTGGAAGGCCATCTTGGGAAGGTCACACTCCGTCACCTTCACTTAGTGATACCTCGATCGAAGATCAATCTTAGAGAAAAGATAAGTATATCGATCTTGCATGTCCACTACGGCCTCCCATGTGGCACTTTCGACTTGTTGATTCCTCCAAAGGACCTTAACGGAAGCAACATCCTTGTTCCTCAACCTCTTCACTTATCTATACAATATCTCTACTGGAACCTCTTTATATGTCAAATTGTCTTCAACTACACCCACAACTCCGAGAGGCACAATAGCATTAGGGTCACCCATACACTTCCTCAACATAGACACA
>DF367522.1:0-12252 GCA_000787875.1 Solanum virginianum | reverse complement strand
TAGCACACAAAGTCTAAATCCTCGATCTCGGTAGTTCCTTTAGAGAGGAAGAACTTGGAAAGACATTGTTTGATAGGATTCTCCTTGATTCTTGAATTCTTGACTTAGAATTCTTGATGAAGAACCCTACATTATTGAAAAAGAAGAATCAAGAAATCCTTTCTTGGGATTCTTGAATTGCCTTCTTGAAACCTTAGGTTATGATTTAAGATTCTATTAGAGATTCATGAATGGATAAAGAATTTTGGGTTATGTAGATTGAAATTTATGAAGAATAGCTCACCTTGACGATGAATCTTGAATGCTAATCCTAGCTTGATGACTTTCTTGATGTTTCTTGAGTGTTTATGTTTAGGAGTGAAGGGAGAGGGTTTTGATTATGAAAACAAATGTTTTATCCATTTTGGGACCTTAAATAGACCCCCAAAGGTTTTAGGATAAAAGTACCCTCAAAATAAAAAGAAAAAAAACTTCATTGCTTATCCAGTAAGGGTCCACGATTCATCCAGGATGCACTCCGAGCGCAGACCTTCTAATAGCTCTGCACTCCTTTACTAAAATGGTCATAACTTTCTACTCAAAACTTTGATTAAGACAAAATTAGATGCTTTGGAAAGCTAAGTCAAATATTTTTGATGTGACATATTTTGGGTCACCTAACTCATTATAATCTAAGAGATATGTTTATTTGAAGATGACCCTTCTATCTACTCATATGAAAACTTAGTTGGTAGAAATTCTTTGGACTTGGCTTGATATAAAGGATCCCTTATATTCATTTATTGAACTTAGGAGGGGTTGAAAATTGGCTAGAATTCCCCTTAAAGAAGAATGAAAATTTTTTAAAAAATTCAAGGCATGTCTGCGTCCTATGCACGTCGCGCCTTGGGTGCGCACAATCACTGTTGTTTCGGGTTGGATCAAAAAATTATGTTTCGATTCAATGGATCTAAAATTCGAATGAGACCATTCTTCCACTCAATATTTTGTACTGATCCCAAATCCAGTCTCGAATTTTCCATTGGAGCTTGGAAAGATGCATGATATGCACGATTCCATTCTAGGGGTATTTAGGAAGTTTCATGGGGTGTTACAACCTCCATACTAGGCTTCTTTTTGGAAATTTGTTCTTTGAGATTGAGTACATTAAGTCTTTTTAATATCTTTTACTTTAAAATTATCATGTCAGAACTTGACATCCGATCTAAATATATCATGTCGGAATGTGGCATCAGATCCCATAATATCATGTCAGAACATGACCACTCGATCCAAATATATTTAGTTCATTATTCTTTATCATTACTTTCTTTTCATTAGCGATATCTCATCAAGCATTTTTTATTCATCACATAACTTTAATAAGACAAATTCAAGATTATAGATTTCATGATCTTGGAATTGCAGACCAATCATAAGATATAACAATTATACAAATCACACAATTAAAACATATTTACAACATCACTTAATTAATATCAATCACTATTAAGAGTCTCAAAAATATAAAATAAATCATAACATACCTCAAACCAAAGAATCAAAATTAAGTAGGCTAATTCGTCAATACCTTTCCCTTCTTCAATGCCTCAAAAAATTTTCAACCTATCAAATATATAAACTCTATAAGAATACAAATCCAATAACACCCATATTGCTATATTTATTTTCAACTCAAAAATTGAGTCAAAAAGTCACCACGAGTCCTTGAATTCAAACAAAGATTATGTTTACCCATGATAAAATAAATGTACATGCTAATTTTTAACTTAAACGAATTGTTATTTGACCCCCAAATCAATATTTTATTTTAAGAATCAAGGTAGCTTGAAACTTGTCTTGATACCTTCTAGACTTAGATAAAGGCTTCATAGACAAACAATAGTGATAGTCAATTATTATTTACATTCTAACTCTTGTTTATTAGAAATTATTATTTATATAAAGACTTAGTTGTTCGGGTATTGCCTAACATTACTTGAGTATTTACTTCTGCTGATTGAATGTGATGTGACAATGGGGCCAAGTGGTTTGCTTGAGAATTAGTAATAGTTCTTCAAATGCCAGCCACACTAAGGATACCCCCTAGGGAACGATAATTTTGATACTAAATACATGCATTTTTAATATCAGATACATGTATCTATGCATAAATACACTGAATATTTGATACCAGATAAATATATTTTTTATGCTGCTAGATATATGTATCTACATACAAATATATTAATAAATATGTCATAAACTAAGCCTAGGGTCTAAATGTGAAACGACAAATGAGAATCCCGAAGAAAACCCAGACAAGCCTCTTAGCATATCGTTTGCTCATCCTTGGTTGTGGAAGCATAATAAGACAACAAGCATTGGACTCAAGCTATAGGGATGTTATTGGGAATTGAGGATTTGCATGAGTCACATAGCACACAAAGTCTAAGGAGCGGGTAAGTATGACTCACACTATGGGGATGCTATAGGGATTTAGGGACTTCCATTGCATCCTCAACATACAACAAGCATTGGATGGGATTAAGGGAAGTCTTCCATAATTACATAAACATAAAAGGAGTCAAACTCAATGCATAATTATCCATATCCAACAACACCTCTAGTACGAATGGAACATGGACTAAGACATCTCCCGAACTAAGCCTCAAAAGATAAATATCTACAATAGATAAGTCTTAACAAAAGCATAAAAGTAAAGTAGATATTATCCCTGGAGTGGAGGACTCACCAATAGTAGTCTTCAAAAGATCCAGCTAGCCATGTGGAGGAGGAGGATGGATAGGAACTCCATTCCCTGAATGATTACATCATGTAGGCAAAAAGTATGCGTTAGTACTTGAAATGTGCTAAGTATGCGGGGTGCAATACAACAAGGTAGCATAATACATAATTAAATAATATGCATATTCATAGAGAATGGATTAAGCTCAATATGATATTAATGATAAATGCTTTAGCTAAAATATGCATGAAGAATCATTACATCATGTGACATATCATACATAGGTATGAAGGGATCATAATCGATAAATAAGGATAAGTTACTCAGAATTTCGGTGTTCATTCCACACCAAAAAAGGAGTGGTCTAATTTGCCAAAGTAAACCATCCACTAGACCATCCACTCACATTATGATATAACCTTTTCAGAGAATGTTGTCAAATATCCCTACCTTACGGCATGGCCTTTTCGGAGGGTATCGCAAGATATCCTTTCTTATGACATAGCCTTTTTGGTAAGTGACACAAGATATGTTTACCTAACTACATGGCCTTTTTGGTAGGTATTACGATATGTCCTTACCTTACGATACAATCTTTTCGGTAGGGCTTACAATGTAATCTACCTTATGGTATGACCTTTTGGAGATATCACACAATACCCTATGGTGGCACATAGTTATGAGACAATGGCTACCAACCAAGGCTAGCTGGGTGCTAGGTTGACAATCCTATGGAATACTCAATTCATATACATATTCATAGCTTACATAATTTCATAACTCATGGTAGCATCATAAGAGTAGCTCATCAAACTATCACATCAGAATATCAAGAAAGGGCTTCATATCATTCATACATTTGTAACATTCTCATGAGCTCAGAGCATACATAATATCCCTTCTATCACCACCCAAGCCTAAGGCCTAAATATGACAAGAAAAATGGGGAATCTGAAAGAATCCCAAAAAACCTCTTAGCATATCAATCACATATCCTTGGTTACGGAAGCAAAGCAATAACAACAAGAGATATAAATAAGGGAAATGAGACTAAGGAAAGTCTTTGATAATCATAAAATATTTCAGGAGTCAAGATCGTAGCATAATTACATCTAAATATCCAATAATACCTCTAACATAGATTGGAGCGGGGGCCAAGATACTCTCCGGGATCACCCTCATAAAAAACAAGTGTTCAACTTGAATAAGTCACAACATAGCAAGAGTAGTAAAGATGGTGTCCTCGGACTTGAGGACTTACTAAAGCTTAACTCCAAAGCACCAAAGTAGCCACGCGGAGGATGATCAAAGGGTACTCGAGTTCCTACATGGTAACATCATGTAGGCATAGAGTATGCATTAGTACGTTTGAATATACAAAGTATGCAAGATACAATGCAACAAAAGTCATTTTCCATAGTAACAAGATGCTTAGTCATAATTAAGAAACATAAACTTAATAAGGAATATATACTCGAACCTTACATAAACATGCATGAGACAGGCCAATAGCCACCTATTCACCTTACAATATATCTTTTTCGGAGAGTGTTACCAATACCTCTACCTTATGACATAGCCTTTTTAATTGGTAGTATAAGATATCCCCTACTTTATGATATAATCTTTTAGGTAGGAGCCATGAATTATTCTACCTTACGATACAACCTTTTCAGTAGCTATTATAGAGTGCCCTCACCTTATGATATAATCTTTTGAGGAGAAGCATGATTTATTGTACCTTATGGCATGGCCTTTTCGGTATGTTCTTACCTTATAATATATCTTTTCGGTAGGAGCCATGATTTATTTTACCTTACGGTATAACCTTTTTGGTAGGTATTATAAGATGTCCTCACCTTATGATATAATCTTTTCGGTAGGAGTCATGAAAATATCTCATCAAACCATCACATTCAAGTATCAAGAAAGGACTTCACATTTTCCCAAGAACATAACAAAATATAAGAGCACAATAATTCACTTGCAACATCATAGGTACTTTACATGAATTTAATACATGGTTGGAAGACCTTGATCATCATGAAGTCACTTGACTTATGAAACATGTAATAACCCATCAATAACATGAGAATCCTTGTTAAGACATTTTATTAAACACTTGGTGGGTTCATAATGCATATTCAAAATCATGCAATTTAAGAGTGAAATAATATGAGAAAACTCAATGCAAATTAACCTACCAACATATAGTAAAGCCCTCATGTAAGATACCTTGAAATCTATCATCAAATTCCATAATAGATCATAGTTTTATAGCTCAAAATATACATGCAACATATAGTAAAACCCTCATGTAGGATACCTTGAAATCCATCATCAAATCTCATAATAAATCATAGTTTTATAGCTCAAAACATGCATAGTATAAGCTTGAAATAGATAGTCATACATAATAAATCAACATTTCATAAAATCCCAACAAAATTTATACTCATAATCCATAATAGAAGATACACATAGATAATACAACTTGAAAACATGCAATTTTCATAAAAAGGAAGATTGAGCTCCTTGGGTGAAAGGACCCAATGGATGAAACCCACATACCTTAAACTTGAGTTTTCTTGATGTAAACTTGAAGGAGGCTTGAAGCATGTATGGATTTTTTGAGATCTAAAATTAAGCTTCAGACACTTGAATTTGGATGAGAATTTTTAATAAAATGGTTGAGAGGTTTTAAAGAGGTTTTTAAAGTGATATGAAGTTGAAAAATAGCTATGTATGAGATATTTCTAGCGTAAATGGGCATGGGGCCATGGCCCCAATGCCCCTAGGCCAAAACAGGAAATTACGAAAAGTTGGACACCCTTGACACAAACTTGTTCATCCTTGATCTAGGTTCGGCGACCAATTGAGGAGCATACTTGGAGAGCTTTACGAAAGTACTAACACTACTCCACGATGGGTCTGTGTCGCGGAGCCATAGCGCATCTTTACTATTTTCAAAAATTTTGCAAAAATTATTTTTCGCTATGGGTCTTCTAAAATCAAAATCCTCATGTAGGATACCTTGAAATCCATCATGATCTAGGTTCGGCGACCAATTGAGGAGCATACTTGGAGAGCTTGTTGAACTTGAGAGCATACTCCCTCACACTTATAGAACAGTCCTTAAGATTCATAAACCCTATCATTTTAGTCTCTCTCAACTCAAATGGATATTTTCGAAGCACATTTATAGGGCATTTCAATATCTCTCCCTTAGGAATATTCATCCCAGAATGTCAAAGAAACGTGCATAAGAGAGATAATCATGAAGATTTTAGCCTAACATGAATGTAGCAAATGCATTTAAACATCATTTTCAAAAATCTCAACCTGAGTGTCAAAAATCACCATAAACTTGTCAACATAAACATGAATGCTTACAAAATGACATAAGGGTTGAAACTTAAGACTTGAAATTATGGAAGGGACTCAGTTTGCTATCTTAAGCTTGAATAGAATGAAAGAGGTATGGATTTCTCTTCTTCATGTCTGCGTTGGCTTCCTAAGTGACGCTATCGGCTTGATGATTCCTCCAAAGGACCTTGACGGATACTACATCCTTGTTCCTAAACCTTCTCATATGTCTATCCAATATCTCCACCGAGACCTCCTCATAGGTCAAATTATCCTCTACAACACCTACAACCTCTAAGGGCACTATAACACTTGGGTCACCCAGACACTTCCTCCACATCTACATATGAAAGACCGGATGAACCATATTCATATCCATAGGCAACTCCATCTCATGGGTAACCTTACCAACCCTCCTCAAAATTCTATAAGGACCCATAAACCTTGGGTCCAATTTACCTCTCTTGCTAAACCAGACCACACTCTTAATTGGCGAGACTTTCAAGTAACCTAGTCATCAACATCAAGCACACATAACCTACCTTGGTACCTGAGGACCCCATCTCTCCCTTGGGAGAAAACCTCCACTTTACCAACCTTCACCAAAGAATTCAATTCTAGCAATACGAGGTCAAGGTCCTGTTTCGACTAGACTTCCTCAATCAATGAAGCTCCAGTGCCATCCTTAACCACTACACCACCACAAACATTCCAAGGAAGGGTTAAAGGCCCTATTTAAGAGATCTATAAACATAGCCGGGGCATTAGTCAAGCAAAAAACATTAACATAAATTCAAAATATCAGAAAGAACATCAAGAAACTCATTAACTACTGGAACCGATTCAATATGAAGGATTTTAGACTCAACATCCCTACCCCTTAACAAGATGGTAAATACAACCCTTAGAGATCAATTTGGGCCTTAAAACAAGAAATGAATCTACCCTTAACTACCACTTTACAACTTCCCCACTCAAGTATGGACTTATTAAGGAATTAGATTCTAACTAGACGGGCTTTACAATTAAGGGAAGCATGATATGCATGTAACCTATCAACCCCCAAGAGTAACCTTAAAATCCACCATGACAAGTTCAACAAAATCACTAGACAAGACTTTGAGCAATAAGGATATAGGACAACCCTTATAGACTTTTCTAGCAATAATAGACTCACAATAGAGGGGGGCGGTAGACACTAAAATATAGACTTTTCTAGCAATAATAGACTCACAATAGAGGGGGGCGGTAGACAATAAAATGTTCACATAACAATTCACACATATATGAAGCTTATTAGCAACAAAAGGAATAATGAAAGAAATAGTGGCACCTGGACCTATCAAAATCAAAAACCTTTAACATACCAGCAACAACATCGAACACCTCATCCTCTTCTTGCCTCCCTTGAAGAGAATAGAACCGATTGTGTCATGGAACACCCTCTTATTGGCCTTCTAGAGTCCATTGATCGACATAACCACCATGCCCTTGAGGTCGGCCACCTTTAACCTTGTTTTGAGCATGTGGACAATCCAAAGTTTTGTGGCCCATCTCGCTATACCTAAAGCATGCACCCGTGTTTCTTCAACATATGCCACCGTGTTTCTTCCCATATTTTGGGCATCGAGGATGAGTCACCCCATCATCACCTCCTTCGAGCGTTGGGTTAGCCACCCCATCCTTAGCAACCCTCTTGTTTAGAACACTAAAGGATCTTTGGCCTTGAAACCCGAGATCGTGTTAAAACTGGTCACCCTTAAACTGAGCCCTCTTGGACTCCCCACTTTTTTTCTTCTTAAGTTTCTCCCCCTTAAGTTGTTCGGCAAAAGTCATGAGTCGAGAAAAATTCATATCACTTACAAGCATCGCGGTGCGACACTCTTTATTTACCAAGTTGGACACCCTTGACACAAACTTGTTCATCCTTGATCTAGGTTCGGCGACCAATTGAGGAGCATACTTGGAGAGCTTGTTGAACTTGAGAGCATACTCCCTCACACTTATAGAACAGTCCTTAAGATTCATAAACCCTATCATTTTAGTCTCTCTCAACTCAATAGGGAAGAATTGATTGAGGAAGGCAGCTTTAAGCTCCTCCCAAGGAATAGCATCATGATTTCCCCTTTTCATCTTCTATTACACAAATCAAATTTGAGCCATACCTTTTAGTTGGTAGGCCACTAATTCTATCTTCTTATCCGTATTTACACCCTGATGGACAACACCTTATACACCTCATCTATGTACTCTTGGGGATCTTCCTCCGCCTTGGACCCATGAAACTCCAGAGTGTTCATTCTTATGAAATCCCTCACCCTTGAGACTGGAGTAGGAGCATGAGGAGCTTGGGCCCCTTGGTTCAATTGGTAGGTCATTGCATGTGCTAACATAGTGATGGCATTCTAGAACTCGACTTAAGTGGTCCTTTCCCCTAGAGGGGCTAGGTGAGTCGGACCCTACTCGGGTGTGCGGGCCCTCCTCAATCTTCCTCATTGAAGCGACATGATCTAGAAGAGCAAAGATCATTCATTAGGGAAAAAAGCCTTATCTTACATCTAAAACACTATATAGACCATGAAGAAGTGAGACATTTCCTAAAACACCTCATAGCCTCCCATCCATAGTTGTGGCGCGCTTCACAACCATGAATAAGACTCTAATTGACGTAGCATGTCGAATTCTGAAGACCATTAATAACCTAGTGCTCTGATACCAAGTTTGTCATGACCCAAGCCTAGGGCCTAGACGTGACACGATAAATGGGGAACCCTAAGGAACCCCAAACAGGCCTTTTAGCATATCAATCACACATCATTGGTCGTGAAAGCAAAGTAACAACAACAAGAGGTATAAATAAGGGAAACAGGACTAAGGAAATTCTTTGATAATCAATAAAATATTTCAAGAGTTGAGCTCGTAGCATAATTACTCTTATTATCCAACAACACTTCTAACATAGATTGGAGCAGAGGCCAAGACACTCTCTGGGCTCACCTTCATAATAGCAAGTGTTCAACATGAATAAGTCTCAAAATCACAAGAGTAGTAAAGATAGTGTCCTCAGACTTGAGGACTCACCAAAATTTAACTCCAAAGCACCGAACTAGCCACATGGAGGATGATCAAAAGGTGCTCCGATTCCTACATGGTAACATCATGTAGACATAGAGTATGAGTTAGTACGTTTGAATGTACTAAGTATGTGGGATACAATGCAAAAAGAGTCATATGCCATAATAACAAGATGCTTAGTGATAATCAAGAAACATAAACTCAATATGGAATATATACTCAAACCTTACACAAACATGCATGAGATGGGCTAAATAGCCACCTACTCACCTTACGATATAACCTTTTCGAAGAGTGTTACCAATACCCCTACCTTACAACATAGCCTTTTTAATAGGTAGTATAAGATGTTCTGTACTTTACTTTAGGTTGGAGCTGTGAATTATTCTACCTTACGGCACAGACTTTTTGGCAGGTATTATAGAATGCCCTCACCTTACGATATAATCTTTTGAGAAAGAGTTATGATTTATTGTACTTTTTGGCATAACCTTTTCGGTATGTTCTTACCTAATAATATATCTTTTCGGTAGGATCCATGGTTTATTTTACCTTGTGGTATGACCTTTTCAGTAGGTATTATAAGATGTCCTCACCTTACAATATAATCTTTTCAGTAGGAGTCATGAAAATAGCTCATCAAACCAGCACATTCAAGTATCAAGAAAGGACTTCACATTTTTCCAAGAACATAACAAAATATAGGAGCCCAATAATTCACTTGCAACGTCATAGGTACTTTACATGAATTTAATATATGCTTAGAAGACCTTGATCATCATGAAGTCACTTGACTTATGAAACATGTAATAACCCATCAATAACATGAGAATCCTTGCTATGACATTTTATCAAGAACTTGGTGGGTTCATAATGCTTGCTCAAAATCATACAATTTAAGAGTGAAATAATATGAGAAAACTCAATGCAAATCTTTCTACCAACATATAGTAAAATCCTCATGTAGGATACCTTGAAATCCATCATCAAATCTCATAATAGATCATAGTTTCATAGCTCAAAACGTATAGTCTTAATAGATATAATCAAATTCATGGTATAAGCTTGAAATAGATAGTCATGCATAATAAATAAACATTTCATAAAACTCCAACATAATTTATACTCATAATCCATAATAGAAGATACCGATAGATAATATAACTTGAAAACATGGAACTTTCATAAAAAGGAATATTGGGCTCCATGGGTGAAATGACCCAATGGATGAAACCCACATACCTTAAACTAGAGTTTTCTTGATATAAACTTGAAGAAGACTTGAAGCTTGAATAGAGTTCTTGAGATCTAGAATTTAGTTGAGACACTTGAATTTGGATGAGAATTTTAATAAAATGGTTGAGAGGTTTTAGAGAAGGTTTTTGAGTGATATGGAGTTGAAAAATGGCTAAGTATGGGATATTTCTCACATAAATGGGCATGGGGCCATGACCTCAATGGCCCTAGGCCGAAACAGGAAATTAAGAAAGTGCTAACACTACTCCGCGAGGGGTCCGTCTAGCGGAGCCATCGCGCAGCCTTACTGTTTCCAAAAATTTTGCAAAAATTATTTTTTTGGGTACAAATCTTCTAAAATTCGGGTCATACCCATCCCTCGCTCATATTTGCCCCCTGATCAAAAATATGAGTTAAATTTCTGATATCATGCACAGATTTTGAGATATATAAAAATTATGATTATAGGCATTTTCGAAGCACATTTTTTGGGCGTTTCACCTTCAATATTTACATTATTTATAATTCACGTGTCTTGTCCTAAGGCCCTTATCAATTTAAGAGACTTGTCACATAAGTTTCGTCAAAACATGGTGGGTATGTACATATGCTTAAAATCATGCAATTCAAGAGTACAAGGAAAGAGAGGAGTAAAATCAATTCATTTGGAAATCATTCAATTTCGCCCACCAACATTGTAGTAGAAATCCCAATTTGGGTGTCATGAAATCTATCTTAAAAGTTCACAATTTTTTATAGTTTACTTTGTTCACATCATGTATAACTTCAATGTATATAAATCAACTCATGGAATAAGCCTTCAATAGATATTCATGGCTAATCAATCAATACTTGAAGAATCCAAACTCAATTCATGTGTATAATGCATAATAACGTTTACCCATAAGGTATTAAATCTTAAAATCATGAAATTTGTCAAGAAGAGAAGGATTGACTTCATGGGGAAGAATCCCCATGAATGAAGCCCACATACCTTTAACTTGAAACTTTCTTGAAAAAATAACTTATGGAAGTCTTGAGGCTTCACGTGGCTTTTTCGGAATCCAAAGTAGTTCTTGAAATCTTGAGACTCAATGGAGGATTTACGAAAGATTTTGAGGGGTTTTCGTGAGTTTTAGGGCTGAAAATGGCTAAGGAATAAAGGTCTCCCATCTATTAGGCATTGGGTTATTACTCAATTTCCCTTAAGTGAAAATACGAAATTAAGAAACTTTCATGACCCAACCTATGGACAGGTGGATAGGTGTAACATATCAAGCATATATACATACATGATACTGGAAATAGACAGGTAGGACCCACCTCACACGTATCCATAGACCTCTAACATGAATACATAGAATCAAACGACGAGATAGGGCACCCGCCATACCCAACATACATAATATCTAAAGTATCAACAAAATATCAACATAGTATACCAAAAGTGGCTCCNNCCGCCATACCCAACATACATAATATCTGAAGTGTCAATAAAATATCAACATAGTATCTCAACCGTGGCTCCGGAGTAGGAGAGCTCATCAGAAGCAGCAGTGGAGGTCCTATGCAGGATGCTTTCTAACCTGTACGTTGGGACCTGCAGGCATGAAACACAGCCCCCGAAAGAACGGGGGTCAGTACGAAAGACGTACCGAGCATGTAAAGCAGATAGTACATATGATCATCAGAATAGCCAAATAAATAGAGATAACAGAAGTACATGTCATGCTCAATTTGGTCAAAGATTGTAGTTAAAGGATTCCATGTTTGTAGGTGTGTCATATTTTGCTTTTCGCTTAATCAAGAGTCAAGGAAGTACTTGTAAGAATCAATGGACGGGAACG
>DF367523.1:9375-19417 GCA_000787875.1 Solanum virginianum | reverse complement strand
ACTACAAAAGAACAAGATAAATTGGCGAATTTTAGTGATAAAATAATTTTTATCACTTAAGTAATAAAAAAGGACCTAAAATATCCTTTAACTGTTAAAAATTGTACAAAAATGTCCTCTATCCACTTGAGCCTAAAATGCCTCTATCATCCACATACAAACAAATTAAAACAAATGAAATATCGTATTTTAAATTTAAATTCAATCATGCGAATAAGAGTGTAAAAATAATCAAACATATTTATTCGGCCTGGGCAACGCTCGAGCTGCGTTTACTAGTTATTCTATAATTTGTTGTATATTTCAATGAAACCTCGTCAGATTCAATTGTAATAACATTCTTGTTCCATTTTATGCGAAATTAATCGTTTGATATCTGCTCATTTTCCATTCTTCAATTAAACTATTTAGCATATGAAATTTTAATCTAGTTAAAAATTTTGGAGCTCATTTAAGAAAATAACTTCTGAGTAATTCTGCTAACATGTGAGACTTTTGTAATGTGGGTTGGATCAGTCTGTGGGCAAATAAAAAATAAAATATAGTATTAAGAGGATTCTGAACTCAAAAAAATCTATTTTAAATCTTAAATCTCATATATAAATATTACAAAATTAAATAATTCAAATATTAGCAAAGATATTTTTAGAGAAGGACAATGATTTGAAATTGAAATCTACAACCAAATCTTCACGTAAGATTAGATGTAATGACCTTGCTGGTCATTTTTTAGTTTATCTATGAAAATTTACTATTTTACCCTTTCGTATGTTGCTTTTGGACCTATTTTGAATCATTTATGTTGTTGGAACTAAGAACTTGTGTTTGAAAATTGAAAAATGTGAGTTTTGACATTTTTTAAGCTTTAAGTTGTTGAAAATGTGAGCTTTTGTACCATTTGGAGTTTTGGATGTTGAAAAGAAAATCCGTCGATTCTATTAGTTTTGGAATGCGAAATTTGGTCGAGGAGAACTGACGGAACTGAATTCGGAGTTAAAACGGAGATTTTGGACCTAAAGTTACATTTTTAGTTGAATTAAGATCATACTTTGACTTTGGTCAACATTCGAAGTTTAGAAGCTCTAATGTGAATTCTGATGGTTCCATCAAGGTGGGAACATCCATTTTGGTAGGATTGTATATTTGGTTCATATTTATAGGGTTCTGGATGAGTTTCAAGAGTTAAAAAGCATGTTTTGAAAGGTGTTGGGGCAAGTTGACAGCGGTCAGCACCTATTTTTCTTTTATTTTTACTGCTGAAAATATCTCATTCTTCCCTATTTTGATTACCGCATCATTTTCTTTCATTTTCTAATTCTAAAAAGCTTGGAGGTGCAATTTTGAACAAGGATTTTCGTGAATTTTCATTTGGGTAAACTTTCTAAACACTAAATCTTTTATTTCAATATTTAAATTGTGATTTTGACTTGAACGTTTTGGTTTCAATCCTCCAAATTTTATGGGGTTTTAAGAACATGATTCAAACTTCAAATGATGATTTCCCTCTCAATTTCTACTCAAATGTTATGGGATTTTCACCCACAAACTCTATTTTTTGTCTAATCTAATTTTAAGCTTAATTTCCAAATTCAAATTGTTTGAAAAATAATTGAATTTTTTTACCATTTTATCCTTGGACCCAATTCGTGCCAATATGGGCATCGAAATTCATCTTTTGACACGCATTATCTATTATTGATAGTGGTTGGTTGATTTGAGCTCATTTTTGAGACTTCAAGTGTACGAAAGCTTAGTTTGAGTGCAGTTTCTACATTGAGGTACCTTCGACTAACCCTTTTGAGACTGAATTTGAGTTTTTGGATTTGTTTATATGATAATTGTAGGAATTGGTTCATTTTATGATATTTGGATTGATATGATGGTATTTTGGCAAAAATGTGGTATCGATTGTATTAGAATTGGGGTAAATTGTGAATTGGTCGGTAAATAAGAATAATTTAATAAATTAATTATTTGATTTATTGATTTCTTGATAAACGTGCTAAGTTAATATTTATTTTGTAATGGATGATTATGAGACCCCATGTTTCTCGTCTTATGGGGTGACATGTTATATAACACATATATGCTTTTGGATAGGACCTAACGATAATAAGGCTACCAATAGGTGGTAATATCAAGGACTTATAGTTTTAAGACAAAGGAACCCCCCCCCGCCCCCAAATATACATTTGGGATTAAGGAAATGGCCTGAGTAGCACCTTGCCCTTCACAAAAGGTTTAAATTTAGCTTCACTTGTCGGATGAGATTAAGAGTGTATAATTTGCTAATGATGGATTTTTAAAGGTTATTTTAATAGCATAAAGTTTGAACATTAAGTTTTGGAATCAAGAAAGTTGCAAGATAAAGGTTGCCCAAAGTTACCCTAAGTTTAATTAAGGAATCCTTCTTAAATTTGGGTCAAATGTATCAGGTTATATCTAACAAAATATAGGGATTTAGAAGATCCATGACCTATCAAATTGAAGATCTACGAGTCTAATTTGCAACGCACCAAACTGCATATCAACCTGACCTCAGAATAAAAAGTTATGACCATTTTACCGTGACTGCCTGAGCAGAAAATTGGGTCATGGGCCTGGTTGGGTCAAGCCCAACTTTATGTCGGCTATTTCGACCTTTTAATGCTAAAATTGTGCCATTTTTGTCCCAAAATAGTAGACTAACTCAACAAAATGCTCTCACAAGTTCCTAAGTGATTTAGCTAAGTTCTTCATATTTTTACCATTAAAATTTGCCTGCGTGCCTAGAAATGCGTGCCTTACGCTTGGTAATTATTTTTCCTCTTTATCAGCTGAGTTTGGGCCTACTTTTAGGCTGTAAAAAAATAGTGTTCTTGCTGGTTATTATTGGTTTGTAGCTGGTGTATTTAGATAATAATCTTGGGGCTCTTTTATGGTCATTTTTATGAAGTTTTACGGATGTTTCCATATGTAAATGCTATATGGCAAATCTGTCGATTAATACTCAATTATGGACTGTTTATAGGTGGTTATGAGTTGCGTACATATAGTCATTGTGAAGCTTAGGACGTAAGAAACAACTTTCATGAAGGAACTTTGGGCAATTGGGCGATCGTTGGAAAGGAATATTAAGGCTAAGCTCCATCCCTCCTTATAGCATGAAATCGAAAAAGTTTCCCAAAACTTCAAATGCGATATCTTACTATTCTGATGCTAAAAAGACCTTCTACGAAAGATATTGGGATTGCAGCTGAGTTATTTTCATGATGGTATTAGGTTGACATTCCATTCGTTCGCTTAAACTAGATATTCATTATCTATGTATCATTTTGTCAATTTTCTTAACTATCTATCCATATTTTTGAGGTGTTTCTCTTCCTAGTGTAGTGTCATTAAAATAAATATAAATTATGAAGGGAATGTAGTGTTCATGATCAATCTTCCTTTTTTGCTAAAACCATATTATAAGCACTTAAAAAGGTAACACGTTGATTTCCAATAATATCCAATAATGCTCCTATTTAAACTGCTAAGGCCCTTGATTACTTTTAAATACTTTCTTTTACTAATTGACATGGAACCATGTATAAGCATTATTTGAAGCATCTTTATGAACATTTTTAGAGTTAAGTCCTCATTCTAAATATTGAGTTCAGTTGTCCAAACAATTCGAAAGACATGTAAGATCCCACTAGTCATGTGTATATGCTACGACAATTATTATGATGTTATGAGGATAATTGTACCAATGAGCCAATACTGTCTAAATGACAATGATTATGATACTATGAGCACAAGTGTACCAATGAGCCAAGATTGGCTAAATTTATGCTATGATTACTATGTGCATTCAATATTCATATTATACATGACACGTTATGTATAGACTTCGAGATATAATCGGAGGTATGGGGTCTATTTGTCCAAAGATTATATGTATGTATATGGTATAGATGTCCACGGGTTGGCAAATATGATGTCGATTCGCTACCTGAAAGGACCACCATTGCTAGTATTTGGTTGGGTATGTCATGTATTTGCATCTATATATATGTATTCATGACATGCGGTTACTCGAGCATACCATGCATATTTGACCACTAGGAGGCTAAGTGTTGGACATTAAGGTAATCTAAATTTTGCTTACAGGTGGTATTTCTAAAATCCCTTTTTACTACTATTATCTATGATTTTACTTCCTGCCTTACATACCAGTACATGTTTATTCGTACTGATGTCCCATTGCCTGGGGACGCTGCATTTTATTTCATGCGTGTAGGTTTAGGTAGGGATTCTGATTCATCCCTCCATTAGGAGCCCAGTTCAGCTGTGAGTTGGTAAGCTCCACCTCTTCCTGGAGCTTTTGTAGGATGCTTACTTTTTATTATACAGTTGGGTATAGTCGGAGCCCTGTCCTGGCAATATTAGTAGTTCTCTTAGAGGCTATTGCGAATATATTACTTTGGGTTAGTTCTTTTGTGACTTTCATTCTCTAGTCATAGAATTGACATGTATATATAGCGTGTGTACTTGTACTTCTATTGTTGTAGCCTTGTCGGCTAACTAGTAATTTTACCATTTTAGTTTACCTATCTTGATGTACCTGATTTGTTGTTGACCAGGTCATGACCTAGACAGTCTAGGCTTAGTTTTTCAGATGTTATTCTGCCCGATTTTCTTTGGGCCCCTAGTTAGTTAACTAGCATGTTCAGTGACTTACTCATCCAATAATGGTATCGAGTGCCAGCCGCGCCTCCCTTTTTTTTGGAGCATGACAAATATGGTATCAGAGCAGGTTATTTTCTAGGGTGTCCACAATGCCGTGTCTAGTAGAGTTTTATTTATGGGTGTGTTGTGCACCACACTTATAATCAAGAAGCTTCGAGGCATTTATGGATGGTTACATTTCTTTCACTTAATAAATTGTGCTACAGAGGAAAGTTATAGGAACATAGGAAATCTAAATCGTGCTATGTTATTTTTATTTAATGGGCTGCCTATGCTTAGGAGATGGCACAACGTGAGATAGGTATAGATCTGAGAGAAGGTACCAATTGTTCCTTCCTAGGTCAGGTGGATATATTCCCCGTTGAGGAACATAAAGAGTCTCCAATGCCCATAGTATTAGATTTACCAGCACTTGTTGGGGCCCAAGGAGATCTAGTACAACCAGCCCTACCAAAGACTGGGGAGCAGAGGATGAAGAAGGTTATTCGGCTACTAACTAGGATGGTTTTTATTCATGAGATATAATTAAAGTCGAGAGAAGACACCATAAGGGATCAAACAGAAAGCTCAAAGGTACAAGAGTTTCTTCACTTGGCCCCTCCAATATTTATAGGACCCAGTCCCACTGAGGATCCCTAGGACTTTATAGACCATATGTATGAAGAATTAAGGGTGATGTATGTCTCCATCACTAAGGCTATGTAGTTGGGTTCTTTTTAACTACGTGATATCACTATCTTGTGGTACGAGGCATAGGAGAAATATAGAGGGTCTGATGCTGCGCCAGATGAGTAGGAAGATTTCTCTGAGGCACTTATAGCCCATTACTATCCGCAGGAGGTTTGGGAGGCTCGCCTTGACCGATTTATCTGTGGAGCTAGGGGGATATGAGTGTAAGAGAGTGCAATCTTAGGTTCAATTCAGTGGCTTGTTATGCACCAGATACTGCACGTACTATGAGTGCCAAAATTCATCGTTATATGGATGGTTTGAGGGCTCATTTGATCAGAAACTGTAGGATAGCCTTTTTATAGGATTGCATAGATATTTTTCGTGTACATGCTTTTGCTAAGACTACAGAGGACCTTTCTCATCAGATTTGGGATGCCTGTAAAGACATAGAACAAAATAAGAGGGTTTGCACTATGGGGTCTTATAGGGAGCCATGGGTTAATATTAGACCCCCATTTCATCAATATCCACCTCTATCAGTCAGTAGTCTCCCACCACAGATGCAGGGCCACAGATTTGATCAATGTATTTTGTCAGAATCGAGGCAGAGTTTAGGTCAACTTGATAGTCATTGACCGGAGTATTCTGCACAAATGAGACAGCCTACTCCTCCATATGTACAATGCGGTAAGCTTCATAATGGGTAGTGTAGAAAGGGTCCAAGTGTATGCTATCATTATTGGAAGACAAGACATTTTATTAGTAACTTACCCTTTAGTTAATCCCTATTGTTAATGAATTCCCAATGGTATTCCTCGATAAGCTTCCAGGGATTCCCCCTCAAAGGGATTCCCCCTCAAAGGGATATCAATTTTGCTATAAATTTTCTTCCTGATATGCAGCCTATATCTATTCCTCCCTACAGAATGGCTCTATAGAGCTAAGAGAATTGAAGGAACAACTGAAGGACTTGCCCGATAAAGGCTTTATTAGGCCAAGTACATCTCCACGGGGTGCTTCAGTGCTCTTTGTTCAAAAGAAAGATGGTTTCTTACAGATGTGTATTGATTATAGACAGCTAAATAAAGTCATTATCAAGAATAAGTATCCTCTTTCGTAGATTGATGGCTTACTGCAGGGTGAAAAATGCTTTTCAAAGATTGGATTGAGATTCAGGTACTACCAATGCGAGTAGAGGATGCTGATATTCCAAAGACAACATTTAGGATGAGGTATGGACATTTTGAGTTCCTTGTTATGTCTTTTTGGCTTACAAATGCCCCATCAACTTTTATGAACCTGATGAATCGAGTCTTTAGACCATTCTTGGATTAATTTGTGATTGTGTTTATTGATGATATCTTGATATATTCACAATCAGAAGTTGAGCATCCAAACAACTTGTGAGCTATATTACAGACTCTCCAGGACAACAGGTTATATGCTAAATTCTCTAAATGTGAGTTTTGGTTAACTTCTATAGCTTTTCGTGGCTATGTTATTATAGGCAATAGTATCAAGGTCGACGACCAAAAGATTGAAGTAATAATGGCCTGACAGAGACCATTGAATCCGACTAGGTCCGTAGCTTTTTAGGCTTGGCAGGATATTATAGGAGGTTTTTTGATAGATTCTCCTCTATCTCTGCACCAATAACGAGATTGACGCATAAAACAACTAAGTTTCAGTGGATTGATGCATGTGAGCAAAGTTTTCAAGAAATAAAGAAACAATTTACCACTGCACCAATCTTGGCTCTTCTGGATGGAACCAAAGGCTACGTTGTATATTGTCATGCCTCGAGAATTGGCCTAGGTTGTGTTTTTATGTAGCATAGTAGAGTTATTGTATATATTTCTAGACAGTTGCGAAAGCATGAACAAAACTATCTTACCCATGATCTTGAGCTTGCTACAGTTGTTTTGCCCTAAAGATTTGGTGACATTATCCATACAAAGTTCATGTTGATGTTTTTATCGACCACTAGAGTCTCCAATATTTATTTAAGCAAAAGGAGTTAAACCTATCACAAAGGAGGTGGCTAGAATTACTAAAAGACTATGATATTAACATTTTATACCATCCAGAAAAAGCTAATGTTATTGCTGATGCACTTAGCCAGAAGTCCATGGGTAGTCTAAGTCATTTTGACGCTGATAAGGCTAAAATGACAAAAGATCTACATCAGCTAGCTAATGTGTGAGGATCCTAACTGTATGATGTTAAGGCAAAATGTTCCATAAAAATAATATCCTCTGTTTAAGCGAACTTAAGATAGAGTCCTTCGGTACTAGGCCCTCTTATGTGTGCCAAACATTGGAGAGCTCCATGCCAAGATTCTTTTTGAGACCTATTATTCCAGATATTTGGCTCATCCTAGGGTGACAAAAAAAGGTTTCGAGACCTACGATCGATCTTTTAGTGGAATGGCATGAAAAAGATATTGACAAGATGGTGGCCCAATGATAAATATGGACTTCATTACTGGGTTGCCTCAAACTCCATGCAGGTATGACTCTATTTGGGTAATCATTGATAGTTTGACAAAATATGCTTATTTCTCACTAGTAAGAATGACATATTGAGTGTAGGATTATGCTAAGTTTTACATTTAAGAGTCCATTCACCTTCATGAAGCTCCATTATCTATTATCTTTGATCGAGGGGCTCTATTTACAACACATTTTTGGAAGTATTTTTTTAGAAGGGTCTAAACACTCAACTAAATCTTAGCACTACTTTTCATCCACCAATTGATGGACAGACAAAACGTACCATTCAGATTGTCGGGGATATGTTATGTGCCTGTATACTAGACTTTAAAGGAAGTTGAGATGAACATCGACCTCTATTGAGTTTGCTTATAATGACAACTTCCAAGCTAGTATTCAAATAGTGCCTTATGAAGCACTATACAGACAAAGATGTAGGTCGCCAATTGGTTGGTTTGAGGTCGGGGAGGCAAAGTTGCTAGGCCCTAATCTAGTTCAATAAGCAATGTACAAAGTGAAACTTAGTAGAGACTAATTGTAAACAGCCCAGAGTCAGTAGAAGTTTTATACGGATGTTCCACAACAAGACTTAGAGTTGATGTAAAAGATTAATTTCCTTTAAAGTATCACCTATGAAGGGTGTCATGCAATTTGTAAAGAAAGAAAAGCTCAGTCTGGGATAGGTTGGACCATATAAGATTATTTGAAATTAGCAAGGTGGTATGCGAGCATGATTTTGTAATGACCCGTTAAGTCATTTTGAGATATAGAGTTTCGTATATTATAAAATATTTATCTTGTGAATTTTAAAGGGGCGTTTTGGACTATTCAATAGTTTTATTATATCATTGAGAAGTAATTTTAAATAATTGAATTAATTAGTGGGTAAAAATGATAATTTATGTAACATCTTATACTACTTATAGTATATTTATTAAATTAGGTTGTAGGGTTTTCAGTTATAATAATTAAAAAAAAGGATTATATAGGCAAAAAAAAGGGTTGCACGGCAGCCCTATAGAAAAGAAAAGAAAAAGAGACAAACGAATTAGAAAACAGAAGAAGAAAAGAAGAAGAAGAGATCATTAAGAAGAGGACGAACGGATTAGCAGCAACGAAAAAAATAGCGATTAGATCAGGCGAGAGCTTTTAATTTGATTGCTTTAAATATGCAATAGAGTACTAATTCATGAAGTAGTATCACTAGGAGGATAGTTTGTATTGTAGTGGATTAAGATGTTATTGAATCTTTTAAGTAGTACTATCTAGACACGTAACTATTAATAATGATGAGAAGAAATTATGTGGCTAATTGTCATAAGGATGATAGCGTGACTAGATTAGTTCTGACGTGTTTTACTTATGCTTAAGAGCCCACTGGTATGTTTATATGAATACATTAGAGTTATGTGATTTGGAGAAATTAAGATTTAACCCTAGGTTTGAGAGTTAAGAATTAATGAAAGAATTGAATAAATATTTTTGGATTATCGATATTGAAGTGATACTTATTTTTTAGATATGAATATTGTTAAGGTTGTGATGGTATTGAGATTGAGGATATTGCAACATTTATGGTATTTGAATTGAAAAGTGTGGTTAAGTGATGAAAATTTTATTTTGAGATATATTGTTGAGTTTGTATCGAGACTATGTTGTTATGAGTTGCATTAATACTTGTAATCTCCTCATTATTATGTGAGCATATCCATTTGCATTAACTTTGTGCATTTGTTATGTGGTTGCTAGATGATCCAAGGAAAAATAAATGCAAAGCCGAAGGAAAATGGTTTCGGCTAGTGAAAAAGAAAAGAAAAAAAAAAGTCGAAGGGAAATGGTTCCGGCTAGATATGAAATGAAAATTGCCGAAGGAAAATGGTTCCGCTGGATACATGGTCCATATGTAGCCCTCATAGGTTCTGACTGAGGCATGTTTATGATCAACGGATGTGTATCGTAGGACAGACATGCATCACTATTATTTGACATTGCATAGCATTATTTGCATCTTACGGTATTCATTTCATTCCATAATGCTCTGGCTTGTTATGATTATATGGTGTGATATTGAGATAGGTTATTCATTATATCATTTGACTTGTTTATATCTTTACATGATTAGTTTTGATATTGACTTAATGAGACTTTAAAGGAAGTTGAGATGA
>DF367524.1:4604-15535 GCA_000787875.1 Solanum virginianum | reverse complement strand
GCTCTGATGCTTTATCAATTTCCTTTCTTTTCACTAAGTTTCCTATTTTTCCATCCCTCTAACTGTTGAATATTCACATTAATCCTTTAGTATGTAAGCTCCTCCCCCTTCAGTCTAAAATTGCAATCGAATTGGTCAATTTCTAAATTTTAAATCCCCACATTGCACCCATTTTTCAGCCTTCATCTTGGATCAAAATTCTGGCCCAAATCAAGTCAACCCGGCCCAGTTTTTCCTTTTATTTTAGCATTTGCACATTATATTCATATAACATTCTATGTATTCCGTGCGTGGGGGCCACCTGCCCCCAATCTTTCCTTTTTCTCCTTATTTCCCACACCCACATACGTTTCTCTTTTCTTTCCCCTTCTTCTTCTTCAAAGAACAAACCGGTCACACCCAACCCAGAAAATGCCAAGAACCAATAATCCCCTCAATGGTTCACCTCCAACAAACTCCGTACACACGTGTCCCTTCCTATTCCTCGTCACTCGTTCGTGCCTCGTCCATTTTGGAATCAAAACGTAGTGCATATCACAATCATCGATTGAAATTAATGGTTGTGATATGGACTCATGGATGATTCCTAAAGGATGAGGAAGTCAATTTCATATTCAAACTTGAAATCTACCCCGAATTTCCCCAAATCGCACTCTATTTTCCCTCCCGTTTAACCCCTAATTTTGGGGCTATATATATCCTTTTCAAGCATTATTTGGGGGCAGCCGTTTTTTATTATGGAAAACCCTAAGAACTTCAATCAATCGCTACAGCCGTGAAATCATCTAGAAACCTGAAATTTCACAGTCTTTCTGGACCCAAAGAAAGCCTAAAATTTCTAAGAAATTCTTGAAGAGATAATTCATTTTCGAGGTTGTAAAAGCTAGAAGGATTCGGTAAGAAGCACGGAGGTCTGAGGGTGCAACTGCTTGGTGGTGAAAGCTTCTCAGACTCATTGACGTCTCACTTTGCTGCTCCTAAAGAGGTAATATACTCATCTGAATTTCTCTTTTTCTCCCTAAATAAATGTGTACAATGTTGTGGTTTTGGTTGATATTAGCTATTTAAGTGATAATGCTTAAGTCAATACATTTGGGGTTATTGTGTTTGGTTATGAATACTGTTAACATTTCTTTGTTTATTGTTAAGTCACTAAGAACCAAGACTAGTGTGGAAACGATTTGGTCTTTCAAATACACGTGGTAATGATCAAACTTCCGCCTGTTATAGTTCATTTGATGATGGTTTTGGTTCCTTATGATGTTGTCAGTATACTTTCTCTTAATATAGCCTGCCTAGTATGTTATTGAGGACGTTTTATTTTGTTTCTGCTTGGTTCTTCTTAGAGTATGAGTTTTAGAGTCATAAATAATGATACAAGCCTTCGTTACTTTAGAAGACTGCTAAAAACTGCATAAAGTATGATTAAGCTCCCTGTTTGTATCTTTATTTCAAGGTCTAGCTGCTATTGAGTTAATAACGTTGTGTTGAATAACTACAAGTTTTGCTCCAATTTTCGCTTTAGCGTGTATCAGGAGGTCTCTTTGAAACATTGCCTTCTTCTAGCATTTTAAAAGAGATAAAATTGTTTAGTTTGGTCATGCAGTAGCGAACTTGTCTCTATTTGCTATGAACATTTTTATTGACATTTTTGTTCTAATTTTGTTAACATGAATCCTTGTCCTCTATTTTATTTGATCTGGAAAGTGTCTCTAATCTTGGTTTAACTATGGCATTTAGGATTTAAATTGGCTCAATGCTCTTTGGTTTTTGAATTTGGTTTTGTTCAGGTTTCTTAACGTTTGGTTCATTAATGGTGTGATTACTTTGTCTCGAGATCAAGGCATTCTCCTTATTTGTTGTAAAAATGGTGGCATTTTTATTAGAAACAAGATCAAAGTTGTTCATATGCTGATCCTAGTCGTAAAGATTTGAATTTATATATTAATTTGAATTCTTCTTGACTGCTCCGCTTGTGTTTAGGAGCCCAAGTTGCTGATTTCATTCATTTATAATCCCATCCTTTTAGTTGATTAAGAGTATTGTAGTCTATTCTTGCCGCTCTCATGCAAACACTAATCACTTTAATCTTTTGTTGTGTCTTAGTAGCTCTTGTTAGGCATGAAAACATACTGTCTCATACTTTTTTTAACCTTCTGCTTATCCTTTATTGCTATATCATGTTGAAAAGATCACTTTTAGTTTACGGATTGTTTGCTTGTATTACTGTTTGGAGATTTACATGATGGTTAGTTTTAAAGGTTTATTATATTGAGATGATATTCCCTTGTATCAAATGGCATTATTTCGTTTTCCTATTTTCTGGTTGTCTCTTGGTGTGGTTGTGTGGAGCTTTTTCCTTTCCAATATTTTGTCTCATTTATGGTTATTTTTATTGATCCTTATTACAAT
Source organism: Solanum virginianum (assembly GCA_000787875.1). NCBI lineage: Eukaryota > Viridiplantae > Streptophyta > Magnoliopsida > Solanales > Solanaceae > Solanum > Solanum virginianum. The sequence continues at coordinate 13,123 of DF367524.1, read as the reverse complement.
TTATCTCATTTGATGCATGTAAACCTTTCTCAAGCCCACTGGGCTTCATTTGCATCCATATTGGGCCACAGAAGTCCAATTCCTTACATTCAATAGCCTTGGGACATTGTCGAGTCAAATGGAAGCTGATATACAAGTTTTCGAAAGACAAAATCAATGAATATACATTGACATACAGAAAATAAACACTAAGCATATATCTAAGGGAAATAGGCCAAATCCATTTCAAGAGTAGCAGTTGGGAGAATAAAAGAGGCAAGACAGGCCCAATTGTTAGATTAGGGCAAGTGTTTGAACTTGGGCCTGCCAGGCCCAATTACTTTTATTTGTTTGTTTTAGTCTACTCTTTACTTGTATTACTTGTTTGTTTGACACTAACCCTCACATTTTACTTGATTGTATTATTCTCTTGTTATTAATCTAATTATTTCCCTAAACTTGTCTTCATTAATGTTAATTTTCATTTTAGTGACTTTCTTAGTGTTAGGATTATTACTATAATTCGTTTTGGTAAAACTCTTGCAAAAGTTTCAAATTTAGTCAACTTTTTCAACTTAGCCAATTTCTTTCAAAATTAGTCTATCTTTTTAAACTTAGTCAATCTCTTTCAAAATTAATCAATCTTTTCAAACTTAGTCAATTTCTTTAAGAATTAGTCAATCCTTTCCAACTTAGCTAAATTCTTTAAAAGTTAGTCAAAATTTCTAATCATCGGTGAATCGCAAGTTAGAGGCTATTTTGAGTGATTAATTGCTTCTCAAAATGGAAATTGAACTCGAACTCTTTCTTTGGTATTTAGAAAGATTTTTCTGTTAGGTCTTTTTAAATGTTTTAGGAGTTTCCTAATTATCCTTAAAATTAGGTGGCGGCTCTTTCAAATTTTTGAGCATTTGATTTGTACTTAAATTAATTAAGTATTAAATCAGATTTTCAAAATTGACGTCATTTTTCTCAATTAACATTAGATGCACACTTCATCATGCTCGGGGGATATGTCGCCTATAATAAATCAGGTAAGTTATATGCTCCGCCTTTCTTTAATTCTGTCAATCTTGCTCCTTTGTTATGCTTGTAGTCAACTTTGACAAGTTATCTCAAATCGGCAATCAGCTGGAGTCTAGCGTGGTTTTACTTCTTTGCCGTTCTACTAAATTTCCTAGAGTGTTATGATTCTCTAAGCTTATGATTACAGAATATCAATACAAGTGGTTGGAGAAGGACCTGGTTAATGTTGATAGGCAGTTACTCCATGGTTAGTTGCCACTTGGCATCCACCTTGGTACTCTACTTACACAGCTCACTGTCAAGAAGCTGAATGTATGAAGGTAGCAATGGAAGAGTTGTTGTACGAGTATGGTGTCGATTTAGTCTTCAACGGATGTGTAAGTACAAGTCTAACATAATGATACCCGAGAGAACATAAACTACTTCGTACCATTCTAGGTGCAGCAAAATAACAGATATCTCGGATACTAATCAATTGAAGAAATGTACAGGTTCATGCCTATGAAAGGTCCAACAGAGTATAACTACACGCTGGATCCTTGCTGTGCAGTCTATATAACTGTCAGTGATGGTGGCAACCGCGAGAAGATGGCGAAAGCACATGCTGATGAGCCAGGAAAATGTCATGAACCAGCTAGCACACAAGACACTGTGCCTATAATTTCACATCAGGTCCAGCCACCAGCAACTTCTGCTGGGATCAACAACTTTAATATAGTGCATATAGAGAAAGTAGCTTTGGCCATGGAAAACTGGAGGTAAATATACATCTCTTTCACCATCAATTTTAGATTTAATGGTCAAAAAATACTTAAACTATCACTTTTCCATGAGTTTCATACCTCAAACTATTCATATTTCTAATGCCGGATGTTCTCATGGTTGTTGAAAATTGGATCCCAATAAGATAGTACTTATTTATGAATCTTGTCAGAGAATAAGGTTTGGATATTTGACTTTAAGCACGAAAAGAATAGTTCACTTGATGAATTTTGAAGTGCGTTAACAACTAAATTTTACTCCCTTCATATTCTCAAACGATACAACAATTTTTTGGCTTCAGACGAAAGAAAAATATTATCTGATCTTATAAGAATTTCTTCTTTGCCCCTCATTTTTAACTATTGTTAGTTAAACCTCTCCTTTTTCTCCTTTAAGTTGTGGAATCTTTCCGGCAATATCCTTTGTATCTCTTCCTCGAACAATGAAGTAAAATAATAGAAGATATCTCGAATCAAACCAAGTGCTTGCTGCGCAGAGAAATTTGTAATAGAAGATATCTCAAATCAAACCAAGTGCTTGCTGCACAGAGAAATTTTTTGTCCTAGGGATTGATGCAGAGAAAGTCAAATTTCAGTTTGATTATGTTATATCTTGCTATCTTTTAGCATATTAGCCTTGATTGAGTTGTTGCTTGTGTATTGTTAAGTTCTCAAATTCCTGCCAATGTTCAAGAGATCAAGGAATCTGTGCAATCGGAATATCAGACATCAATTTTCCCCTTCTTGTACAGCCAAAGCTTCAGGTTAACTTATGGCTTAAGGACACTAAAGTAGAAGTTGAGAATACATTGCAGCAGAAAAAGCTACATGAATATTTGTAGTCCTGCTTAATTTTAATTCTCATACACAAACATTGTATGATGGAAATAAAGAGAAAAGGAAATGTGAAGAAAAATATTTTCTCTGATTTCATCTGTACAAGCTACTCCTATTTATACATCTTTATGTAAAGAAAAGAAAATAAAAAAAATATATGTATAATGTAGAGAAATATAGTAGAAGAAAATATAATCAGGAGACCTTCTGCTAGCTCAAGATCGTTTACTAAGATCGGAAAATTCAACTAAAGAAGTAGAAGCTAGAAAGGAGAAGCAAGATTATGGAAAGAAGAACTTTGTTATGGAAGAAGACTCTTTATTTTTTGTTTTGGTTTCTTGGTTACAAATGCCTAAGGCCACCCCTATTTATAGTTGTGTAGGGATGATTCTAGGTATATCTAATAAAAATATCTTGATAACTTTATCTACAAAAGTCTAGATTTTTCTATAATGCATTACAAATATCTTCCTAAAATATCTATATTCTAGACTTTCTAGATTTGTCCTAAATGAAAATATCCAAGAATTACAATACAAAATTCTAGAAAGTCTTACCAAATATCTAAGATATTTTTACTTCCAAAAAAGCATCTTTATTTTTTCACACTCCCCCTTAAAGTGATTTTGTGGAAGCTATCCCGCACTTGTATTGGAAGAACTCAAATGAAACTTTGAACCACGTCTTGGTGAAACTCTCGACAGTTTCTTCCGGATTCCTTTTTCTTCTTTAACTGATGAAGTTTCTTCATTGCTAATCGATCCATGAGAATTATCTTCTTGTCGAGCTCTTAGACTCCCCCTTTCTCTTATCTCATCGATAATTGCATTATCTAGAGACATACTTGTGATGGAAAAGTTTGAAACTCTAGAGTTCAATAGTTTAGAACCCTCTCCTTCCGATGTAACTCTATGATACAAAGATGATTCGTCACTATCAACTCTAACGATCCAATTATCAATGTCCTGCGAAGCTTCAACATCATAATTGGATGATCTACCACCAGATTCTATTTTTATCTTTTCAATAAATAGTTTATCAGCTTTAAGGCTTTCGAAAGTTATGTCATCTATTGCTCCACCTGAAATTTGGCCTTCAAGGCCAACTTCTTTATCTGTTTGATATTTATCTGTTTGATCTTCATCTTCTTCATTTGCTTCCATTGTCTATTTTAAGCCAGCAATTGAATTCAATATGGCTGACGTTTGACTAGATGCTTTAACTTCTACTGCATCTCCCTCAATGCTTTCCCCATTAAGGTCACCACTAGTATATATAGTTTCAGAAACTACTTGTCAAAATTTGTTTCTTTAATTTCTTTGATAGAACCTTTTCCGTCGCTGGAATAAATATCTAAGAGAATTTCTTGATTCATATTGATGACATCATTGTCTTGTTTTTCCCCATAATCGACTGCATTATATTCTGAATCTTCAATCCAATCTCCTTCAAGATTGATGGAAGCCATGGCAGCTTTTGCTCGAGCCTCAGCTACTAAGCACTTTTCCCAGTCTTCTTCTTCTTTAGTAGCTTTATTAATTTGAGCCACATTGCTCTCCTTAGCTTGATAATATCTTTTATGTGACCTATTTTGCCACGTTTATAACACCTTGGAAGTTTCCTACCATAATAGTTTGAAGGCTCTTCCTTCTTTCCAGGTGAACTTGAACCACCTGAGGATCGATCATGTAGTGTATCTCTTGCCTTTTCCTTAAAGTTCCTCTTGTGAGCTACAAGAGCAACTTCTTCTCCTCCATTAACAAATACACTAGCTAACTGTTTGGCTAGTAACTGTTGTGACGACAATAAATTCTCAAATTCCTCCAAGGATGGTTGTTGAGCCTACCCTTGAATTGACGTCACAAATGGAATATATTTAGGATTCAAACCACGAATGATAATTCTTCTCATTCATGCTTTAGAGATAGCCTCCTCCAGATTCAACAAAGATATCTCATAACATAAGTTTTTAATCTTCAAAAAGTACTCGGCGATAGAGAGATTACCTTGAATTGTGTTAGCCAATTCATTCTCCAAAATTTGAAGTCGAGCTTCATTCTTTTTGTTGAACAAATGGTCGAGAGTCTTCCATAATTCATGAGCTGATTTACACATTATAATATGGTCAAATAAACTGGAGGAGATTGTCCTCTTTAGGATGAACTCCGCCTTTGCATTAATTTACTTCCACTTCTTGTATGTACTGCTATTCTCTGGTCTGTCATCAGGAGGACTTGTGTTACTTCCATTAACAACATCTCACAAATCCTCACCCACAAGGTATGACTCTATACATGTCTTCCACACCTTGTAAATGGACTAATTCAATAACTCCATCCCTAGTCCATTAATGCGACCGCTAAAATCCATTTGGATAATCGAGTTGAACTAACCACTAATCCGATCTTAAAGTAAAACCACAAGCCAACATATGGCTATGGCTCTGATACCATGTAGAAAAATATAGCAGAAGAAAAGTATAATCAGGAGACCTTCTGCTAGCCCAAGATCGTTAATTAAGATCGAAAGATTCAAATAAAGAAGTAGAAGCTAGAAAGGAGAAGGAAGATTATGGAAAGAAGAATTTTGTTATAGAAGAAGACTCTTTGTTTTTTGTTTTGGTTGCTTGGTTACAAATTCCTAAGGCCACCCCTATTTATAGTTATGTAGGGATGATTCTAGATATATTCTAGATATATCTAATAAAAATATCTAGATAACTCTATCTACAAAAATCTAGATTTTTCTATAATATATTACAAATATCTTCCTAAAATATCTATATTCTGACTTTATAGATTTTTCCTAAAGAAAAATATTCAAGATATTACAATACAAAATCTAGAAAGTCTTACCATATATCTAAGATATTTTTACTTCCAAAAAATCATCTTTATTTTTTTTTACATATAACACCTATCTAATGTCTATCTGTCTAAGAAATAACAAACTATATTCTTTTGTGTCGTACACATGCGACCTTATAGCTTTGCATTTGTGCACCTAGATGGTGTATATCATTACTAACACATATCTGATCAAATGGTCTTAATTTGACACTCAACTTTCCTCTTCAATATGTGATCCAATATCCTCCCTCAAGTTGGAGGGGACAGAAATGACACCCAACTTGTCTAAAGCAAAGCTATGAGAGATACCAAAAAGAGGTTTGGTAAAAATATCAGCGAGCTAGTTAGCAAAAGGGACGGAAGTGAGGGAAATGAAACCAGAGAGGAATTATTGGCGAAAAAAGTGGCAATCTAATTCCACATGCTCAGTGCATTCATGGAACACTGGATTGCCAGCGATATGAAGTGCCGACTAGCTATCAGAGTGAATAGGAATAGGTTAGGATGGTGAGATAGAAAGATCGGTAAGAAGGCAATATAACTAAGTGATTTTAGCCATAACACGATGCATAGATCTATTTTCTGCCTCGGCAGAAGATAAAGACATTAATGCCTATTTCTTTGATTTCCAGGAAATAGGGGAACCTCCTAAGCTAATAAAAAAAAACCAGAAATTGATCTACGAGAATTGGGAAAAGAGGCCCAATCAGTATCGCAAAAAGCAAAGAGGGCAAAATAGGGTCAGAATTTAAAAGTAGACCTTGACCAGGACTTTCTTTGAGGTAACAAAGGACTCAGAGGGCAACTAAATAGTGAGCAAGTCTAGGAGATTGAAATATTGAGTTAGAAGCAAAACAGGGAAAGAAAGACCAGGACGTGTGTGGCTCAAATAGTTTAATTTCCCGATAAGACGCCTGTAGAAAAAAGGATCATCCAGAAGAGGGCCAAAATTAGAATATAGCTTGATGAATGGATCGAGAGGAGAAGACACTCTACCCAGATGAGAACCAATAATACTCAGAGAGTAGATCAAGGGTAAATTTCCTTTGACTCAAGACTAACCCTTGTTTTTCCTGCAAAATTTCAATACCTAAAAAATAATGTAGAGTTCCCAGATCTTTGATGTAAAATTTTGATTGTAAGAACAGTTTAATAGGAGATATTTCTTGTGAATGATTCCCTGTTATGACAATATCATCCACATACGCTACTAGTAAAGTAACATGATTCCAGGAATGTTTGGTGAACATAGAATAATCATTAAGTGAGGAGGAATAACCTTTGAAACTCAATGCCCCTGCAAGTCGAGCATACCATTGCCGTGAAACTTGTTTTAAACCATAAATAGACTTCCTGAGCCGACAGACGTATTGAGGGCTTGGAGAAGGCATAACTATGGGAAACTTCATGTAAACCTCTTCCTATATATCCGTATGAAGAAAAGCATTATTCACATCTAACTGAAAAATAGGCCATTTTTTCTTGACTGCCACAGCAAGAAGATATCATTTTGACCACGGGAGAAAATGTTTCATGATAGTCAACCCCTTCTCTTTGAACATCACCCCTTATAACAAGTCAAGCCTTGAGCCTCTCCATACTGCCATCTGAAAAATGCTTCACCTTATAAACCCATTTATAGGGTAATGCCTTCTTACCACTTGGCAAAACAACATCCCTAGTTTTATTTTGTTCTAGCGCTGCAATTTCTTTGTTCATGGCGTTCGTCCAACTAGGGTAAATAGAACTTGTGTATAACTAGTAGGTTTAGAAATTTAAGAAATGGAATTGAGTATGGTCTGGTTTTGTAGTGACAGGGCTGAGAAAGAGTAGGAAGAAGGATAAACAGGTATAGTAAAACAAGCAGCAGAAACATTGGAAAAAATGAGATTACTACAAATGTAATCATTTAAGTATTCTGGTTTCTTATAGACTCTTGCAGATCTCCTAGGAGCTAAAACAGAAGGAGAAGTAGTATCCAAGGGTGAAAATTTTGATGGTGTGGAGGAATGATGAAAGGAAGGAAGTACAGGAGATGGTATAGATGGTTCATGAGGAGAAAGAAAATCTAAAGGAGGAGTTAAACTGGAATGCAGGATTAGGAGAATAAGACTAATCACTTTCAAAATCCGAGTGAGATGCAGGAGGAAATAAAAAGTTCTGAGTTATATTAATAGAGGCAAAGGGAAATACATCCTCAAGAAAACTTACATCTCTAGAGATATTTTCTTAGTATCCAAATCCAAACATTTGAAACTCTTTTGAGCATCAAGATAACCTAGAAAGACACAAGGCTTGGCTCTAGGTTCAAATTTACCCCTGTGAGAAGCCAAATTAGAAAGGTAGACTAAGCACCCAAATACCTTCAACCTTTCATAACCAAGCTTAGCTTGAAAAAGAATCTCACAAGGACTCTGTCTGTTCAAAACATTAGAAGGAATTCTATTGATAAGATGAGTGTTCGTGACTAGACATTCACCTTAATATTGAATAGGTGCCTTGGACTGTAAAAATAAAGCATTGAGGGATCTGTGTTGAGCCCTTTCTTGTTTGCCTTAGTGAGGGATGAGCTGATGTGATCTGTCCAGAAGGAAGTGCCATGGTGTATGCTATTTGCAAATGACATAGTACTAATTGATGAGACCCGAACTAAAGTTAATGACAGGTTAGAGGCCTGGAGAAACGCCTTGGAATCCAAAGGATTCAAGTTGAGTAGGTCCAAAATGAAATACTTAGAGTGCAAATTCAGTGTTGTATGGACCAAATGGAGACTGGCTTCTGGAGTACTATGTGATAAGAAAATACCTTCCAAACTCAAAGGTAAGTTTTACAGACTGGTGGTTAGACTAGCTTTGCTATATGTGGTGGAGTGTTGGCCTATCAAAAATGCTCATGTCCAGAAGATACACGTTGTTGAGATGGATGTATGGGCATAGCAGGATCGATAAGGTTAGGAATGAGTCCATTCATGAGAAGCTAGAGGTGGCTTCGGTGGCTGAGAAGATGAGATAAGCGAGACTGCAATGGTTTGGACATGTGCAGAGAAGGAGTGTCGATGCTTCTGTTA
>DF367526.1:5896-17464 GCA_000787875.1 Solanum virginianum | reverse complement strand
AGGAACTATGTATATTTAATCCTTTAACATTGATTAAAATTTTATTTCTTAATCGTTCCTTATTTGATATTAAAAATGTTTAAATTCCTACACAAAGAATCCTGTTTCCAATTAAAATAGACTTGATCCACAAAAAAAATAATTTAAAAAAAAATTCAAATAATAAATAATAAAAGTTAAAAAAAGGTCCTAAAAAATACCCTAAAAAGCCCCCCAAAAAGGGTTTAAAAACTGTTCAAAAAATTAGACTTGATAAAAAAAAGTCAGAAAAAAGTTCATCATTTTTTAAATTATTATATTATTATTTTAATAATAATAAATATTATATATAATAAAAATTAAATAAAAAATTTCTCATTATGATTAAATTCCTACACAAAAACTTATTTTCTTACTAAAATTAACTTAATCTAAAAATAAAATATATTTTAAAAAATCCCAGATAATAGCAAACAAAAATTTTAAAAACAGAAAATGCCAAAAAACTAAAAAAGAAAAAAGTTTAAAAACCCTCCAAAAAATAGACTTGATCCAAAAAAGAGTCAAAGGAACTTTCTTTTCACCATTTTTTTAATTATTATTATATTATTATAATTAAATATTAAATATAATAAATATGATAAAAATTAAATGGAGAAGATTTTCTTATTATAGTTAAATTTCTAAACAAAAATCTTTTTCCAACTGAAATAGACTTGACCCAGAACAAATTGTAAACAAAAAAAAAAACTTTCAAACAATAAAAAAAAAATAATTAAAAAGAAAACAGAAAACATCCCGAAATAAAAACCTAAAAAAGTTTTTTTTTAGAAACAGGTTTAATACACTGTCCAAAAAATAGGCAAAAAATTTTCAAAAAATAGACCTGATCTAAAAAGAAAATAGTCAAAAATACTTTCAAAATAATAATCAAAAAATATTTTTTTTAAAAGAAACATCCCAAAATATAAACAAAAAAAAAATTCTAAAAACTATCCAAAAAATTAGGAAAAGAAAAACGTCCAAATTTTACTACTAACATTTTATCTAATATTTGGGATCGAAACAAACCAACACATGAAACATAAAGTTCTACAATTCAATACTAATTCAAATAAGACAATAACACTAAAATATGTATTATCTATATAAGGAGTAAATTTATATTCATGTCAAAGAAATGTGCTTATACATCGATGGATTTAGAGGTAATAACATTTTTTTCTTTCATAATATTATATTATCCTGTAATTTATATACATATTGGTTGATAATTTGTCTGCATTTTTATTGGCTTCAATTTTTGTTTGTATGTATACATGCTTGGAAGGAATATATATGTTTCTTTAAAAATTGAAGGAACTTTCAAAATATGACTTTACATCCCCTATCCAAAAAAACTATAAATTGATATTCAATATAATATATTACAATGTTCAAGTATATGACCCAAGTTATTGAAATTGTAATATTCGTTGTCTTGCTAAAAGTCTCAAATAAAAAAAATAAATGGTAGGTTAATATTTAAATTTTATTATAATAGAAAATATGAACGTATTAATTATAATTCATATCGGGTAAAAAGGAGGTAGACAGGAATTTAAACTCAATGATAGACTAAGATATTCTTTCCCTTGAACACTAGAAGAGCATATAGTTATCAACATGGGTTGTAGTGTGTGGTGAGACCGCTCCATTCATAATCAACAGTCTCAGATTTGAGCCCTCAGTATAGAGAAAATGTTATTGGGAGTTTTAATCCTAAATAAGTCTTATAGTGTGCAATTCAAATTAAGTTATAGCTCCAGACACCAAATGAGGGAAAAAAAGGACATAAACAGATTCAGAAGTCCATTCAATTATTCTGTCTACTGAAAAATTATGTCTTTATAAACTTGCAGATATGAGATAGTAATATTTATGTAATTATTTATATTTGTGTACTTAATGATATAATTTACACATATAATAATTTATTTATTTATTATTAATTAGCATTTTACAAACGTGCAAAGCACGTACACTAAACTAATTTATCGATAAACACGTGTAAAACACATACACTTAACTAGTATATTTATATTATATTAAACTTTTAAGATTGCAATATAGACAAAATTATCATTTATTATTATTAATAATAATAATAATTATTATCATTTAATCATTATCCTTAAGACTTTGAAATTAATTAGAGTTTTAATTATTAAATTTTTATTTATTTATGCATGAGATGTATTACAACCCAAACACAATCCCCGAAACCCCTTCTCTTGGGTTTTGCGAACTTCGATCACAACCCAAACGCAATGCCCCAACTATTACTGTGACGGCGATCCCTTTCTATCACTGTAAGTCTCTTTCTAAACTTTCTAATTTATTGATTTATCATTCATTGTTTGCTTAATTTAATTTTGGTGTTTCATTCTTATCCTACTGTGGTTAAATTTTGATATAGGTACTCAGTGAATTGGTTGAATTTAATCTTGAGGGGAACATGCATTTTTAATTGAATGAAGACTTAATCCCGTAATTCATTCTTAAGCTATTGTGATTGAATTTTGGTGGGAGTAAATTGGTTCAATTTAATCTTGAGGGGAACAACTATATGAAAAATTAATTCATTCTTATGCTCCTGTGGGTGAATTTTGATATAAGCTAAATCAGTGAATTGGTTGAATTTAATATTGAGGGGAACATGAATTTTTAATTCAATGGAGAATTTTGCCACAAAAAATTTCAGTTACTTCATGCAAAGCTAAATTAGTCTTTTGGTCGTGAATATTTTCCAGAAAATTCAAGAAAGCTGAAGCACTGCTTTAGTAGTTTTGAGATTTGAGCCGCTCCTGCACCAGACTTTATAGAGGTAGAGCAATTGCTAGAATTTTCACAACCCTCTCTCCAGGCAATACTCAAAGTTGAAACATTTTTAAATAACTCAGCCATGGTTAAAGCCATATGCAATTTGTTTTGTGGGGAGATGCTCTGTATGGATCGCTGTGTATCAAGTCTTCCGCCTGTAGAAAAACAACTTGTTTCGGAGGGTTTTGCACCAATCTCAGAGGTTGTTACATTGAGTGGCAATGTTATGTTTAGCCCAGTTCTTCCAAGCGAAGAAGAGCAACCAGCTGTATCACCTAATGCTTTTTCAGTTTTACATCCTCCTAAAAATGAAATTTCTGGTACTTTGTCAATCACCAAGAGTGAGAGACTGAACTCTGAGTCTTCCAATAAGATACATTCTAGAAAGAGGAAGCGACTTGAATGGACTACCATCGTCCATGAAATTGAGCTTTGTCCTGATGCAGTTTCCGAGTGCAATGATAATTACAAGTCAAACCGTAGGTCCCTAGAGTCCTTGCAAGAACTTAAGAAACACCTGTCTTACTTAGGCTGGAAAATTGAGCAAGCAAAGGATTGCAGAATCATTAGGACACGGTACATTTCTCCTGATGGGAAGATATTCCAATCACTACGTCAAGTTTGTAAGATATTGGAAAAGTCAGAAACTCGGGCAGGAGACCAAAAAATATCATATGATGGTTCATCTGATGACCTCAACCTGTCTACTTGCCTGGCAAAAACACAGACATGCAGTGAGGTGTCTGAGCTGCCATATACTTCTCAACAACCAATCGTTGATCCTGAAATCTGCCCTGAAGCTGTAATAAACTATTGTTCACTGGGATCACCAGACATTCCGGCGTATAAGAATTTGAAGAGTGGGGAAAAGAGATATATGATCATGAAAGCTAAGAAGCACCTAGCTGCAATGGGATGGGGATTCCATTATTATTGGAAAAGGGACAAAAGAGAACTGCGATATGTTTCTCCGCATGGGAAAACATTCATCTCTCTTCGAACGGCATGCATATGGTGTATGCAGCAGTGGGAAGCTGAGGGACAGATGCCTGAATTGTTTAACCAGTCAACCATTCAGGAATTTCATGGGAATTTGGCACCTCAGAGGACTTCATGTAAGAAGTTATCAATGGCGACATTTTCTATGATGCCACTTTCGAAAGAACCTGCTCAACTTAATAAAGTCACACTTTGTAAAATCAGCAAAACAAGAAAGAAGAGTAATCATGCACATGACTGGAACATGTCGAAAAAAGGATATGAATCCAGATCTTCAAGAACAGTAACAGATGGTGCAGAATCTCAGTCATTAGCTCGTCAGTTGCGATCAAGTAAAAGAGCTCGGCAGGCAACACGTTCTTCTTCCTTGCATCATACACCTCGAACAGTTTTATCTTGGTTGATCGACAATAATTTGATTCTGCCCCATGCCAAAGTGCAGTATCGTGGGAAAAAAGATGGTCCACCTATGGCAGAAGGGCGAGTCACTCGTGTGGGGATCAAATGCAAGTGCTGCGAAAAAGTTTTTGGGATCAGCAAATTTGAGGTGCATGCTGGAAGCAGTTATCACAGACCTTCAGCAAATATATTTTTGGAAGATGGACGATCTCTTCTTGATTGTCAACTGCAGATGAAAGAAAAGAATAGTGTAAGAAACACGAGGAAGAGACCAACTTTGTTGAAGAAGCCCAGCCATTTGGGCACAAATGACAATGTGTGTTCTGTGTGCCATTATGGTGGTGAATTACTTCTGTGTGATGAATGCCCATCTTCATTTCATACTGGTTGCCTTGGAATGATGGTCTCTCTCTTTCACTCTCTCTCTATCTATCTATCTATCTATCTATATACATATATGTATACATATACATACATATGTATGTATGTATGTATATGTATATATATGTGTGTATGTATATATATGTATGTATGTATCTATGTATTTATGTCTGTAGGTATCATACTTCTGTTTCTTTCTCCTCTTAATGATCCATATTGTCAATTATATTGGTTAGACAGTAAGAGAGGGAGAGCATTTTGAATATTGGTTCTACACCTGGTGTCCTGGTCTGATAGCTACTGCATTCTATTGCTTAAACAGGAGGTTCCCAATGGGGAGTGGTTTTGCTCATCTTGCTGTTGTGAAATGTGTGGCCAGAGCAGATTTGATAAAAACAAAGACCACTTTTCAGACAGCAGCTTACTTATCTGTTGTCAGTGTGAGCACAAGTGTAAGTAGCTCTTTTGTTCATTTTTTTATGTTCCTACGACAGCTTATCTTAGGCATACAGAATTCTATGTGTGGCATTACTGATTTTGATGAATTTTGTACAGATCATGCTCGGTGCGTGAGAAATAAAGGTCTTCAAAAGCTGAATTGTTATCCTGTAGGAAGTTGGTTTTGCAATAAGAGATGTGAGCAGGTATTTTGTTTCATGACTTAACACAGGAATAGAATGCATTGGCATCATGAGTAGAAAGTACAGCTACCATATCTTGTCAATGGTCTCATTGAGAAGTTATTTCAGTGTAGAATGCAGTTGACCAGTCGGATCTCAGAAAAATTTCTTATTGATTATTCCCATGTTATCAATCCTAGGGAGGTGTTAAATGCGAAAAGCATCATGTTGACATGCACCAGTATCCTCTTCTGTATATTGAATTTTACTTTTAAGAACATTTTGTCTAAGTCAAATTATTATCTGCTGCAGATATATTTGGGTATCCACCAACTTTTGGCAAAGCCAGTTATGGTGGGAATTGATAACCTCACTTGGACTTTATTGAAATATGTAAAACCTGATGGTTTTGATTCAGATGCTGCTAATGATGAGTTCATCTTGGAAACTTATAGTAAACTTAGTGTCGCTCTGGATGTGATGCATGAATGCTTTGAGCCTATCAAAGAACCTTATACAAGGAGAGATCTTATGGAAGATGTCATCTTCAATAGATGGTAATATCCAGCTTTAGAAATTCTTGAGTAATTATTGTTGAATTTTGTGCAGATATTCAACTACATAATTTATGGAAAACAAAATTATTCACTTCATATGACACCTTCATTGTTGGCACACTCTTCCATCAAAGGTTAGAGTAGAGCTTTCACTGTTCATGATACCGTTCATGAACTTAAATCACCCTTGATTTTAGACTTTCCATAAATAGATGTTGAAAAAGTGCCCTTAGTACTTGTAACCGTAGATTGCATGGTATTTCGTATTAAAAAAACTATAGATGACATGGTATATTTCAATTTAATACAGAGACATTAGTTTCTAAGCTGCAGTACCTAGATGATGTTTGAGTATGGTATTCGGTTCTAACTTCTAACCAGATGTTCTTTTGACAGAAAATTATCTTGGTGGATTTAGCAAAGGCATTATTTATCTCTCAAGTTATTTGAACATTAATTTCAGAGACTTGTATCAATATGTTTTGATTATTTATGATCTGACAAAAAGTTGTACTTTGCAATTGCAGGTCAGAGTTGAATCGCTTAAATTTTCAGGGATTCTATACTGTGCTTCTGGAAAGAAATGATGAAGTGATTACAGTAGCGACTGTAAGGTATCCAACCATTATATATTAGTATTAATCATCCAAGTTTTCTCTACTTTCATTTCAGTATAAATCCTTTAGTCTTATAAATTAGTCGAACAATGTGACTGATTCTTAGATTGTAAGCTAACAATTTTCATGCTCATAGGGTTTATGGAGAAAAGGTAGCCGAGGTTCCTCTTGTGGCAACAAGATTTCAGTACCGCCGACTTGGAATGTGTCGCATCTTAATGAATGAGCTTGAAAAGGTATGCAAATCTACTTTCTTTCACTTTCCTTCTTAAGGGAGAGGAAGGAAGAGTTGTTGCTGAGGATGTACCTAGTGTATGTGTTTAAAAGATCTGCAATAATTACTTTATTAAGCAGGGATGTTCATGAAAGCTGTAATTTGTGGGAGATATCTTTGAATTTTTATTTTTTAGTCATGTGCTTTTTTCCTTCCATAGTATAAGTAACATTTTCGAGGCTATGCATTTGAGTTGACTGTTTGGGTACATCGGCTTGTTCACCTTATCAGAAGTATAAACATGCATTTTATAGGAGAAAAACCTTTGGACATGGTTATTTTGGTTTTCTAGATGTCATATTAAGCAGCACTGTTAGGGCTTTTTTCTTTTGTTGTTGGCTTCAATTCTCAGTTATGCTACATTGATGCCAATTTCTGGTTACCTATTGAAATAAAGGACTTAAATTGTAGTTAAGAATGATGGTATGACATATATAGCTTTCTTTCTTTTTGATGATACTGAAACGAAAACATTAAACCTTTTAATTTCCCAGAGTCAGCTGTGACGGACATGGGGAATTGCAGATAATGATGAACATGCTTTGACATAGATTGATTCTATGCTTGTCATCTGATCTGCTTGCCTTTCAACTAATGCTATTTTGTTATTCATTCCAGAAACTCATGGAATTAGGAGTTGAGAGGCTAGTTTTGCCTGCTGTCCCCTCCATGCTAAACACATGGACCACTTCATTTGGTTTCACAATGGTGAAAGAATCTCAGAGGCTAAACTTCTTGGATTACACCTTCCTTGATTTCCAGGGTACAGTAATGTGTCAGAAACTCCTCCAGAATATCCCTCCAGAGGTATCAAGTAAATCAGCAGGTATGTAAAACTCTTCATTTACTGTTGAAGGAGATGGAGATTGGATATGGATGGACTAAAACTTCATTCTTATCCAGAAGCTTGTCAAACTCAATTTGACCAAATAAAGAGAAAGGAGAATGTTGAGTTGGATGGAAACAGTGTGCTTTCTGAGGTCTTCCAAGCTGAGAAAATTGAGGGGAGTGAAATTGTGGACCAAGGATCTGCAGAGTATGTTTCCTTTTTGTTTTCTCTGTTTTAAAGGACTGGAGAAGGGAGTAATCGAAAGATATAGCATTCAAGTCATGCAGAATGTAACATGAAAATTGTGATATGACTTTGATAACCTATTCAAGCTTGATAATTATGTCTTTAGGAGAATATAGCTTCACCCCACAAATTAATAGGAGCATCAGAACTAATTAACATAGAATTCAATCAATTCATCATAAAAGAACCTAACAGAAATAAAATGTTATTTTGCAGAATAAGAAAACTCTAAATTCAAGCCTTCTTCCAGAAACCTAACAAGAACTTTGCAGAGGATCCCGTTTAGAATGTCATATGATTAACACACACACCCACCCCCCACCCCACCCGCCCACCAGTGTATATAAAGAAGGAACAAAGAGGAGCACTTAGCTTGTATCATCATGTTAGCTATAGAGATTTTATGGTGATGCATGGTGTTTTACTTGATCAGGGTTTCTTGATTTTCAATTTCACTTCAGATAGGTGAAGATAAACTCAATTTGGCAAATATTGTGGTTAAGAAAGAGTTCTTATGTAGTTTGCTCCATAGGTAACACACACACACACACACACACACTACATGGTGAATCTTACAGATACTATGCAGGTATGGCCATAGCATGGTGCATAAACTTCCGGAGCAAGACTGGAGAGTTGGATTTATTCCCCATTGTCTTTCGTGTGTAGATGTCTATTCTTTGAAGAGACGAATAATGGATAGGGGGATTAGGAAATTTAGCAAATGAACATCTTACTTACTACTATTTTTACTGTATAAGAAAGTTGGGTTGCAGTGGCTGTTTGTAGTTATATTTTAGGTTGTTCAGTTTGATTGTCCTTGGAACAGTGAACACATTTAGGATCCAAATGTGCACACTTAGATCTTGATTGTGTTCTTGTGCTGTTTGTTGTGTCCGAACGTTGGCAATTTCTTTCCCAGCTGATAAAACTTAACTGTTGTACAACTTGTCAGTGCACCTGGAGGATATGAAAGCAATAATATGGATACTCCAGCTCCTCTCATTATTGTGGTACATTTCCTTTACTCAGAACATTGTCTCAGCAGATTTTCTTACTTAGATCCTCATGTTAAGTATTATTGTTTGTGGTCTTTGAACAGGCTAACCAACAAGCTCCACTTTTCTGCCAGGATGAAACTAGTCCGCAACAAGCTCCTCGTGGCTGCCAGGATGAGACTAATCTGCAATTCCAAGCTGGAGTTGCTGATAATAAGGTTTTAGAAAAAACAGTTGTTGTCCAATACAAATGTTACAAGCGGAGAAGAAGATATCAGCCTGTGGAAGCTAAGCTGGTTTTGGAAGGAGTCACTATCGGGACTACACAAAGGTAGAACACTGGAAACTTGGGTGACTTTATCATCAACCTCGATTTCGCTACTCTCAATAAGAAGCTGGAATGGAGTATTCCATCATAATAAGGGGGCCACCAATGTCGAGGGTGTAGTTAAAGGTCGCCACACAATTGGTGGATTAGTAAGCTGGTAAATTATTAGAAAAGACGACACAACCATGGAACTTTGATGGACAAACGTTTTTGTTCTTTTTCCCTTGTTAAAGGAGAGAATTTAAGAGTTGTTAGTTGTTACTCGTGTATATGTTCTTGTACAGCTATTCTGTAGGTACCATTAGCTAATATAGATCTTTTCTAATCCCTGAAAGTAGAAATGCATATAACCACAGTTCACGGCATGCAAGTATTCAATGTCACTCCGCGAATGTAAGTCATTTATAAAAGCGGAATGTTTGAGAGATTTCCATCACAGGTTCATGGCCAACAAATGAAAGAGCATAGGGATGGTTGAAGGCTATTGGCAATCTGATACACGCACAGAAAGAATGAAACAAGGCAATGTGCCACAGTAAAGTCTTATGAGAAAGAGGAAATTCTGCAATGGCGTCTCAATCTGTTGACTTGACCATCAATTAGTTAGCACCACTCGCGTTCTAATGAAGACCAAATTTTCTAAAGTTAGGTTATTGTGTAGTTTTTCCTTTTTTCTTCCCATTAAAATTTTCTCCAAACATTTCACTTTGGAAAAAAAAAAAGTAACTTTTGGTTTTGGAGAAACTTAACCAAATTAAACTAGAAGAAAGAGAAGACGAGTAGGGTTGAGAAAAAAAATACAAGATTCGCTTCAATTGGAAAGGCAAACTTGCTTTGATCACAAAAGGGAAGGAACAAGCAACCTATCTCCCCATTGCTGGGAAGCTCCAATTTGCTAAGGAGTCGGCTGGCAAACATGATTTCACTGCAATTTGGAGTTCTCACATTCCCAATAAAATCAAACACTTCCTTTGGATCCTATACCACCAAAGAACCATGTCCAACCATCGACTTCACAGCCTTGGCATTAATGTTAACCCCCACTGCCCCATTTGTGGTCATAATAGAGAAGATATCACACACATCTTCTTTAAATGCTACATTGCTGCAAGTTTTTGGAATGAAGTACAATCAAGTAGTTTGTTAGCAAATAAACTGGATGGCACTGTGTTGGACTCAGATTCATGGATGAACTGCTGGAAAGGCATCAAAAATAAGAAATGCTCGTCGATACTCAAATGGGATACACTGTTTCCTTTCTGCCTGTGGCAGCTTTGGAAAACCAGGAACTCAAACGTATTCGACAAGAAAAAGCAACCAGTCAGTTTTGGTACTGTATATAGCTTAGCATGTGAGTACGCAGCCATGACCTCTAATGTCAAAGCGGCACAGCACCAGATTTGACGAGTCCAACTCCGTTGGAACCCCCCTAAAACTGGCATGATAAAGTTAAACAGGGATGGAACCGCATTACACAGGCAGGGAATTGGGGGTTATGGGGGTGTTTTCAGGAACCATCGCGGGGAATGGGTAACAGGCTACTATAATGCGCTTGCACTTACCACCCCGGTGGAAGCAGAACTAAAGGCAATAAAATATGGGCTCCAAATAGCCATACAACAAGGATACTCTATGCTGGAAATCGAATCAGATGCCTTGGAGGCGCTGGAATGCATACTAACAGGTATACCTGTTTATGATGACTTGGTCTTTGACTGCAGATACTTGTTACGCAAGCTAGCAGTTTGGGTGCTACGGCACGTGTTTCGGGAACAGAATCAACTGCATGGCTAAAGAAGGCGCCAAAACAGGAAGTACTGGAGATGTCAAGGTTTTTGTTAGCCTTCCGGAGTTTGTAGAATCTCTTATATTAGCAGACTCCGTAGGGACCATTTATTTCAGGAATGTATCTACTAATGACTCCTATGCGGGTCGGGATATGGCCTCTGGACAATCTGTTTTGTATAACTCTAAATGCCTGAAACTAGCAGCATTGGACTGCCAATACTCAAGCCTCATTGAGGCTTCTTAAGCTTCATATATAAATATATATATGGCCGTTTGATAAAAAAAAAAAAAACTTATTGTTCTGATTACACACTTATTTAATTCTAATTTAATAGGCAAATCCTTTACCACCCATTTCCATTTTATTGAAAATCTTTAAGTAAAAATACATATGAATCGACAAAGTAAAATAAATGTAAGAAAGCCCATTCATCTTTAGCACTCCCACATGACCTAGTCTATACTTGTAGAAGAGCTTCTAACAAAGTGGAGAAATAACACA
Organism: Solanum virginianum; assembly: GCA_000787875.1. Taxonomy (NCBI): domain Eukaryota; kingdom Viridiplantae; phylum Streptophyta; class Magnoliopsida; order Solanales; family Solanaceae; genus Solanum; species Solanum virginianum. Next base: position 6,085 of record DF367526.1, on the reverse strand, counting down.
AAATAAAATAAAAGACATGCACAACTTTACACAAATAAAAAGTGAAGCAAGAGTAGTGATAGACATGATAAACCAACCTAGATTAGATCCACAACAACATATTACATCACATTTAATACTTCATATTCCCATGCCTCTTTAGAATTTTCTATTCTCTGAAAATCGAATCGATCGATAAATTGAACCGAT
>DF367528.1:0-10513 GCA_000787875.1 Solanum virginianum | reverse complement strand
TAAAATCAACCATTTCGGAATTGATGAAATTGTCAGAATCTCATTTCGAAGTTGTTTGCTAGGATTTTGTGAGAAATCTCATTTTTACAACTTTAACTTCTCACTAACTTGCAAATTCGTATATCTCACAACCAAAACACCCTGTAATCATCCCAACAGCCCTAAAATGTCATAAAAGGTCTGATGTTACTACACAGAAGCTCAAAATAGCATAAATATCACAAAACTACATAATTGACCCAGAGGGTCATTACAAAATTAGTGAATGTAATAATGATTGGCGGTGATGAATTTGCAAATGATGGCTAATGGGAATTATTCTTAATTTGGTGAGTGATGGTAGTGGTGGTTGTGGTTGGGTTGAGATGATAATTGGGGAAGGAGGTGGTGGTGACTTGTAGTAGCGATAGTTGTAGCTGAAATAGTGGTTGGTGATGGTGGATGAAAATACATGGAGTAGTGATGAAGTGTCATTTTTGTAGAATATTTTATATAGACATCTCTATGGTATTAATCATTCAGACCTATTCATATCCATTAAGTAGTTGTAAGATAAGAATAACAAACACACTTAATAATTAAGATTAATTCATTAAGTGCGAACAAATGAGGCCTTATTCTTCTTTCTCAAATTGTTGTTTGTTTCAAAAAAGGTGGTTGATCTTATATGTTTACTGGAAATTGGAAAAGAACTTCACTTGAACAATCGATTGGTTGAAATAGCTAGACATAACTGACAAGATAAAATATTTTATCGAGTCCATTCTTTGGATCCAAGTCAATTGTTCGTTGTTTTCTTTCGTAAAAGCATATTGAATTAGTCTACACAAATGTCATTTACGCAATTATATATGTATAATAATTGTGGAGAATCATAGTAACTTAGGAGGTTGACTATTTAAACTTACTTTGTTGGTACAAAGAATTTGAATGACCTAATTGATCATGAATTTCAGCTTGTATCATTTTCACTTGAATTTTTTTCCTAATTTCCATTGATGTTTTATTTGTTGAGACACGTGTGCAACGCATGTACTGAAAAACTAGTTAATTAAAAATAGAAATTTAACCTAATTTACACACTTATTTGGACGACTCAAAGTTAAATCTAAAAACATGACATCTTTTATTTAAGACTATTACAAAAATTATGTATTATACAGAATTAAAGACCATTTTTTGAACTCTTTTTAATATGAAAATTTAAGCCATTTTTTATTTCAATAATTCAAGTTATAATCAAATTTGATCCTTCAACAAAATCATTCCTAGAACCAGCAAAAAGTTATTATACGTATCACAAAATTACAATCAATATTTTAGTAAAGTTCAGTATTACCTTGTATAGTCATGACTTTAAAATTAAATGTCACAAATTCTTCGAATTTTTTCTTAAATAATAGTGTTAGAACTTTGAATTAAGTTAAATTTTTATCAATAAGATGTTTGAAAACATGAGTCAATGTAATGTATTGTTTTGCAACAAATGATTAATATATTGCTAAATTGAAAGAGCTTTTCGGAAGTCGTACAATTGAAATTCCTCAGGAATTATAAATTCGAGTATTGATAAGACCATTGCGGACTTTTTGTATACAAGGAATAGTTATATGATGAATATAATGACAAAGTTTTTATGGGCTTTTGGCTCTTGGAAGCCTAAACATATGCTTTAGTTGTCTTACCCGTGAGCCATTATATTACTGATATTGAATGCAGTAAACTCAAACGCTTTTGAGCCCCTAAAAGTGGACTACTACATGAAAGTCCAGGGATCTTATAACTACCACCGTCAATAAACCAAATTAATTACTCATCTAACTACACAATGTAAGTAATCAGATGAATGCACAATAAATAATCACTAAACTAGTCAGAAAAGTCTGATTTTATTTCATCATAATCTTCCTCATCTGAACTAGCAAAATGGTCAAAGAAAGAATCAAGGTACCAAGAGCATTTGTCCTTCCATGAACTCCTGCTAGCATGAGCTCGCCATTTTTGGTCTGAAATCATTTCAGGGGATAGTCCCCATTCTAGCATCTCTTCTTCAGTATGGTGGACTGATAAGCTGTATTCACCGCCATGCCCTAATTGTATAACTCGAAATTCACAATTTCCTAAATTGTTTAGGTACTCAAACTGCTCAACTGTCCACTTGAACCACTTCATCAGAAAGACACGACTAGCTAGACCATGAGATATAATCACAAGATTCAAATTATCATTAGGGTCATGGTGGAGCCTGTTCATATCAATGTCCCTCCAAAGAGATTCAAGAAAACCTGCATAAAAAAAGCTCTCAACACATAATTGAGAAATATACAACCACAAGTCCATACACTTCAAACTACAAAATTGCATTCAACTTGGAAAATGCTCATACATCTAAGACCAACGAGCGAATTCTTTTTCTCTTTTAAAATGGAAGTGTAACTGAGAGGTCACAATTTATCACCAGAGTAGAAGGAATCTTCCTAGGTACATGCAACTTATGGTAGCGTGTATGATCTAGCTCCGTAACATGACATAATGACGTTACATTATTCCATACACCATCTCAGTAACAATCATTAGCTTGATATACTTTATATCAGATGAAAGTATAAATCAATAATAAGCTAGATGACCCCTAATTCAAACTAATATAGTTTAAGGCTAAATTTAGATCACAATATGATCTCAGCAAATGTGGTACTATTTCCGAACTTGGATTAACAATTGGATTCAACTTGCCACTACAATATGCAAATTAAAACATTTTCAGAGAAACAATTAATGAAGAAATATCTAAAATGAAACCCTATGCAATAGAAAACTGACTGAAGAAATGATAAGTTCCTATAGATTAATCTATTGCACTATTTCTCATCAACTGTATTTCATTTACCACTTAAAGATGTACATTTTAACTTTTCATCAACTGTAGTTTCATTTATCACTTAAAGATGTACATTTTAATTTTTAGGTAAATTACATGCACATTGTAAAGTTGTCTAAGCCATTTATTCAACAAAAAAGATGCTAAAGCAACTAAGGTCATCTTTTATCTGGTCATCAGTACCCTTTTTAGGTAAAGGTACTCACATTATGCAAAAGAGAACTACCAAAAATTGGAAAATCGCATGATATCCACGTTGCAGGAATGCAATATCACATGTCCAAACATCATTTATATTGTAAAACATGTGAGGACTATAAAACAAAATAAGATGTGCATCATCCTTTAGTTTCTTGTGCTTCTTGAAAAATGAGAAATGTACTTGATCATTCAGTTTTAATGCTTTTCATAAAATACTGGGCTCAAAAATTAAACATTTTTCAAAGTTGACAAAACTTCTGGATCATTCTAATATTGAATGCAAAGAGTGAGTTCTCTTCAATAAATAAATTGAGGAGAATATCAGCAGCAGTGGATGAGTGGAGGGAGAATTTGAGTTATGCAGGAAAAGGAGAATATGTTCTATCTACAGTCTTCATTTGTCGAACTCCCCCAACCCATCAAAAAGATGGGAAAACAGTCTTTTTACCTTCACTATAAGTGGCACACGAAGTACTACGAATAAATAGAAAAGGCATCACTATATTTTGATGCTCCACAAAGAGTAATGTGCGAGACACACAGAGACTACCAGGGAGAGAAGAAAGAGGCACACTTACTTTCCTCAATGACATTCATGAATATCAATTGTTAGTGCCATGAACATGCAAATGTTCTTAAGCACCAGTAAATACATATAGTATTGAGATCATAGATGATGCACAAATATCAAGAACTGTTTCCATGAACACCGACATGTTCTTCAGCATCATCATATTACTACTATTTCTCACACATGACACAATATGCTTCACAGCAAGTAGAGTTTTATTCAACAAAAAGCAAGTCTAAAACAACTTTATGTCATAATGGAATCATAAAAAAAATATTAGTTTACATGAAGTCTAATTTTCTTACAAGTGAAGACTATTATTTACAAAGGCATGAGAATGACGTTGGTCGTGCTGCTATTGAGTTCTTAATTTAGAATGAGCATGAATTTTGAGTATACATCCTGGTCAATAGGCAGGAAGGGCCAAATTATATATTGAGTTTTACATCAAAGGAAGGCAGGACACATCTCATAAACAACAGTAGTCCGGGTTAACAATATCTAGTATCTTGGATGACATTAGCAATCTAATGGAAGCAATATTTAAGAAATGGTGTGCTTTCAATCACAAGAAAAAGTTTGAGATAAATATATACCCTCCCCAGACCCCACTTGTGGGATTTCACAGGGTATGTTGTTGTTGTTGTTGTTTTAAGAAAGGACAAGGTTATTTTGGTCAAAAATGGATATGCTAGTAACCAGTAACTCCAATGAGAATAGTGAATGCCAGATGGGATAATGTTTCAGGCCTAAACTTAATGGAATTGTTGTGTGTGAGTGCTCCCCCACCCCGGGGTGGGGGTGGGGGGATTGGAGGGGCAGCATGTTGCACAAAGCATACCACGTTAACCCAGGGTCAGGGAAAGAGCCGTACAGATTAACTTGTCTCCATAAGCCATCTCCTCCTTTCATGCTACATATGTGGAGTCAATTATATGTGAGGTGTTTATTTTAACATCTAAAAACTTGTGATCATGTCAATGGATATAACTCGATGATGTTACCATTGCCATGAATATTCAAAACAAACTTCAGTTTTTTCATTATCTAATGTTCTTTAATGTATAATAGAGAACTATTCCAACAGGTTCATTAGTTGACTAAGATAGTTAATACTGAAGTTTCCTATTTGGAGTTGTCAAGATATTGTCAGGAAGTCGACCAAAACTGAGAAACATGTTAACCAATTAGGAGGTGGTTAGCTGGAAAAAAAAAGGCTGGCACCATTTTCTACTAACGTACATGTCAAAGACAAGTGACCTAAGAATTTGTCATTATCATTACTCGTGCACATTAGAAACAGACCACCCACCTACTTATTATCTTGGAGTGATTTACATGCTTAATCGCTTAAACTAATAGTTCGGTAAGAAATCTCAATTCTATCCTAGCCCTAGCAAGCCAAACATATGCTAACACAGTCCAATTTGATTAATTACATCAAATGATTAATTACATCAACTTTTTACTTTTACTTTTTTGAAATGGCAACAAATTGTAATAAATCATAGCTATGAAAGCCATAATTATAGAGTATCAACAAAATATCTACTTCTCTATAGCAACTCTGAAATTTGCAATAGAGGCTTAATGTCTTTTATGTACTCTTGCTTATACCAAAAATGAAAAAGCAAAATATAACGTATCATTATCTTCTCGATTGGGTTGCTTTTTCATTCAAAACTTCTTAGATTCCTTAATGCATAAGCTGTTGTGGTTACTTTCCATGTCAAACAACACTTGCGTCTCCTCCCACAACTCACTACTTCTGAATTTGCTGGCTACGTACAGATTGGACTCAAAACAAGAAGAGTTGCACCTGAACCGGCTGAACATATCAAGCTACTTACTGTTTTAGACTATCACAAAGAAAGTTCCATATCATATGCAGTAATTCTTAAATAGGGTCACTCCAAAATTAAATTTCTCTATTCCAGTTGAATCTCAATGAAGCATAGTGATAGTAAATCTTCGGTCAAATATGATCAAAATGTGTGTCAGAAACCAAAATACAATTATTTTTCCATGACTATGAACATGAGACCATAGAACTACAATAACAAATTGAGGTTATATTTTGGTTAAAGATGATTCCATTAGTACCTGGTATTAGATGATGAATTGTTTCATTTATTTTATCTATCTTTATGGTCTTGTTTGAATATGTAGAAAGAGGTGTTCTAAGGTGTGTGTACAAGGTTGTGTTTGTTCGCAAGAAAGAATTTCTCGTCAAGTAAGTTGTCCATGCAACCACAGTTAAATATTTGTACCTCTCTATAGTAAAGCCTTTTGTTTGACCTCTCTAAAGTAAATCTAATTTGGTAAATAACTTGCTATGCAAAAATACAGAGATTAGGTAAAGGTACTTTATACAATGAGTGCATATAAGTTAGAGCAGCTTTCATATTTTGACCAGAGTGGTGGTTAGACCAACTATGTTGTATGGGACAAAAGTGTTGGCCTATTAAGAATTATCATGTTCAGAAGATGAAAGTCACGGAGATGAGAATTGTTGAGGTGGATGAGTGGACATACAGGGAGAGACAAGATTAGGAAGGAAGATACCGTGACATGGTAGAAGCGCCTCCGTCCTAGACAAGACGAGGGAAGCGAGACTTAGATAGTTTGGACATGTGGAGAATAAGCGTAGATGCCCTAGTGAGGAGGTGAGAGTGGGTGGCACTGACAGATGTCAGGAGAGGTAGAGGTAGGTCGAATAAGTATTGAGGGAAAATGATTAGATAAGCATGGTGCAATTTGATCTTATTGGGGATATGACCTTATATAGCAGAGTTTGGAGATCATGAATAAAGGTAGAAGGTTAGTTGGTAGTTGAGCCTTCTATGTTTCCCTGCTAGATAAGCTTGGTGGTCATATTTTTAGTGTCCATTTTGGACTGATTCGTGGTTGTTATTGCTACCGTATCGGTATCCCCTTTTTTTAGACTTTTCAGCAGACATTAAGATGTATCAGAATCGACCGCTCTATATCTATAAGGCAGGGTTGCCAAACCCCACTTGTGTAGTGTTGCTGTATATAAGGTAAATCCTAAATTGGTAGTCATATATCATATAAACAGAATAAAGTAGGTAGAGAGAAAAAAAGATGTTACTGGAAACTCTGTCATAAACATCAGCTGCTGACTCTCCCTCAGGAAATCGATAAAAGAAGCGGCCAAATCTCTCTCTCGTCTCCTTGATGACTTTCATGCGGTCCGCTACTTGAAAATTACCAAAATCTTGTTCTCTAATTCGGCATTCTTCCCTGACGCCAAGCACTCTCCGCCTGGAAAAAGCCCTGCCTATCTCCCTAAGTGTTGAACGTGCTCGGAGGTATGGGGAGACGTAGAAGTAGACCTTCCAGTTATCGGAGGAGCCATTATCAGAAAGCATGTCAAAAATGCGAGAACCGGCTTGGTTGGCTTGATCAATTCCCTTGGGAGTTAGGGGGATCCTATAATCGGGCTTAACGGTGTACATAGCATCGTCTTTATTCCCTTCGCTCTCGCCGTGACGAACCAAAATTATGCGTTTTGGTAGGCACTTGGGTTTGTGATGATTTTGGGTATGAAATTGGCAACAGGGGCAGTGATATTGTTCATCAGGAATTTGGGCATCAACGTTACTATTTATCATTATTCTATCGTTACAATTCTGCAGCAAATGTGGAGGGTTTTGTCAAGGGAAAAGATGGTGGATCGCTCACTTGGATTTCTTTCCTAACTGGGAATGCAGCTGCTTTTACATTCCATCTCATTTTCATTTTCTGCGCTATTTTCGTCTTTTTTTTTCCAGTAAAAATTTTAGCTTCCATCCTCCTTTTATTTAAGTTGATTAATACATTGATCTATATTTATATTCTATATCATATCATCATATTATTAAATTATACTAGTTTTTTTTACATATGCATTACACGTGCATATTACATTATGTGTTACATAATTTTGTATACATTAAATTATAAATAATAAATTATTTGGATAAAATAAATTATTTTTTAAAATAATTAATATATATTGGTGGTAAAAGCCCAATCACATAATAATATTATCATTATATTACATGAAATACATTTTTTAAAATATTTTTATAATACAATATTAGAAAATACATTTCTTTCTATCTAAAACACAGTGAAATCATAACAAATTACTATCTATATAATTTTTGAAGTTATTTTTAATAAATTTTATTATCAAGAAATAACGAAAGATTTTTTTATTGTTATTGTTGGAGTTGATAATTAGTCGGAAAAAAATACTAATTAAAATTTGGTTGCATTTTTTAAAATATTTTTATAATAAAATTATTAAAATAGTACAAAATACTTTTCTTTTTATGTAAAGACACAATGAAATCATAGAATAACTATTATCCATTTGATTTAATAAGTTATTATGATAAAATTTATTGTTGAGAAAAAAAGATTGTTAAGAAAAATTAAACATTAATTTGAATTTATTTAATTTAAATAATGAAATCTTTGTCAACTTTAATTTTTAGTTAGTTATGGATGTTGATCTTCATTATTCTTTTTTGTCCTTTTTAATCGCATTTTAATAAAACTTATATTTTTCCTCAATATGTTGCATCGACATTTTTAATTAATATAGTATTATGTGAAATAAATAATATTTTGATCTTTTTGACCGTCTCAAATTAAAGATTGATTGGATGTATATTTTAACAATGCAACCCATAAATATTTTCTAAAATTTAAAAATATATTATTGATTGATTATTTTCTATCACAGAATATTCATCTTTTAAGAAATATCTAAAAAAAAAATGCAAATAAATAAGTTAATAATTATTATTTTTTTTCATAAAATTGACAAAGTTTCAAGCATTTCATATGCAACAACTTTCATATTATAATAGCACCTTGAGAATCACATTGTTTAATATTACTATACGGCTTGTACATAATAATATGGTAGATATTTAAGAATAGGAATAGATGAAGTGGTGATATTGAGTTCACTCCAATAAATTATTTTAAACGTAGAGATTAAATCTATATAAAAATTGATTAAAATTAAAATAATTAGTATATATGAACTCATAAATTTAAAAATATAATGAGTTTTGTGATAAAAATCTTAAAGTTTGAATTAATGAATATAAATTCTAAATATTCTTTTCTTGAAGAAATTAGACTTTCTATACTTTAAAACTCTATATTAATATCTTTATAGCAATTTGTATAAGTTTCAATATGCAAAGACCAGAAAAGACAAATGTTCCTTAAATAATATGAGAATTGTTATACAAATCATTTATGTTGATGCATTTTGTGGTTAGAAATACTGGACAAGTAGACAAATTACTCTAAATAATAGCTTTCAAAGTTTGAAAGGTGAAGCACCAATTCAAAATTTTTAATTGTGTAAAAGTAGGTGAGCTTTATAATAAAATAGACTGATTGATACCAATTAAGTAATATAAAAATAGCAAATTTAAACTAATTATTTTGAAGGAATTAGGTATTTTATATTTTTATTTACGTTAATAAGAATAGTAATTTTTTTTTGGATTAGTTAAATTATTTTATAATTAACTTTTGGCTAAAGGGTTTACTTTAAATAAATTAGTAAATAATTTTTTAAAATAATATCATTATTATTAAATAAAATTTTAATATATAGTTATACATGAAATAACAGAATATAAGTTGTAATAACTAACCATGGATCATCATATGATGATTTGTTTATCGAAGTCAAATGATTGAATGATAAAATCTACAAAATAAGTAATTGATAAAGTTTCATTAGATGAATATGTTGTTAGAGTTGTTCTTATGTGGTGGTTACTGGTTAGTAGGGGTGAACAAAACCGAACCGAAATTCGAACCAAATCGCAAACCGAACCAATCCGACAAAAAAAAAACCCGACTAATGGTTTGGTTTGGTTTGGTTTGGTTTTAACGAAAAACCCGACTATATTTGGGTTGGTTTGGTTTTTTAAAAAACCAACCCGAAAAAACCGAACCAACCCGACATAATATATATATATATATATATATACACATATACACATATATAATATAATATGCACGATAACAACCATCCTGAAAACTGGTGCACGAGATCATAAGGGTACGAATAGAGTCGTGAGGATTAATGTTTACAATTTATTTGATAAGCTCTAAAAAAATCCAGTTATATGCTCGCAATTGAAAATAAAGCTTGGTTATGGCAAATTATTCACATTAAAGTTCAACATATTATTTACCAACATTTTAACTTTACAATAAACCATTTTTGTTTAAACTTAACATCTTACTTTCTTCGCACATTTGCTGAAGAATCATTCTCTGCTCTGCAAATTTTCACCTTTTTTGAAGAATCATTTTTTGAGGTATGTTTTCGATATCTAGTTATCTTAGCCGAAGAAGTTTTTGCTATGATGGAGGAGAGAAATGTGGTTTCATGGAATGCTAATTTTTTTTAGATATCTAGTTATCTTTCAGAATTGTTTTTTTTTTTATTTAGATGTCCCTTTTATTGATTTTTTCTTGTCCATATCCAAGATGGAAGCACCAAAGGAAATCTTTCTGAAGGATTACAAACAACCCGATTACTATTTTGACACGGTATATCCCTTGTTTTTTCTTCTATCTAGGTGTAGATATATATATATATATCTACACATGTATACACATATATATACATAGGTATACACATATATATATACACAGGTATTCACATATATATATATATATACACATGTATACACATATATATACATAGGTATACACATATATATATACACAGGTATTCACATATATATATATATATACACACAAGAATAAGTTATAACTTGAACTGTAAAGAATTTATAACAATACTCAAA
>DF367529.1:5969-24078 GCA_000787875.1 Solanum virginianum | reverse complement strand
ACGCTACAAATTCCTCATTCTAGGCCCCCATAACTTGCTAATCAAACTTATTTCATGCTTATACTGAAAAACAGGGGCAACACTATACTAAATACACATTTAATATACTTAAATTCCTTTTTTGAACTTCAAAACTCTAATTATGACCTCCTAACGTCAATTCGCATATAAAACGCTAGAAGGTATAACCTCATTTTCCGATGACATTTTGAAAATCTAATCAGCCCCATGGTAAAACATGTTCTTAGCATCCTCAAGGACCTTTTAAAGTCTTAAAATATCCAACGTGACTCCCTAGCGCTCAACGCAACCGTCTAGTGTCAAAAATGGCCAAATTTTTGCTAAAAGGGCTACACTTTATCCAATTAACCAAGGATGATTACTAATCATTTCTAATATTGTATTTACACCACCGGGATCATTTCCAATCTAAATAAACCCATATACAAGAATTCGAAACAATAGAGCCTCAATTATGTTCAAAGACCCCAATTTCGACCACCAGGCTAAGAGTAGTATACACACAAGTTTTTATAAGTCCACAAGAAACACATTTTAAACCCATAATACATAAAGATATGAAATTACAACAATTTGGAACTCATACAAGCTTAGGTTCCAAATTCAAAATTTCATTCTACAAGCTTCATTCTCAACTAACCAATCACATTTTTGTGACTACTCATTCATAATAACACCATTTAATACTATAGAAACCATTAATTAAATTCAAAAGATGAAGAATTAAAAGTTACCTCAAAACCCTTTTCAACACTTCAAACCTTCACCAATGAAAATTTACGGGTTTCCTCGACGAACCAAACCTTCTACAACTCTTGGGGTATCCCGTATACCAAGCTCCAACCTTAACCTTGCAAACATACTCAATCATATACCATGCTTGAAGCCTTAGAATTGAAGAAAGAAGCAAAAATATCAAATTTTTGATGATTTACTGTTTAAACCTTAGAGCAAAAGTACTGTAGCTCTCGGGTTACTATAGCTCTATGGTTCAATTGTTTTTCTAAGTGTATTGATGTTCTTCCTTGTACGTATATAAAATATATATGAATCAAAAGTACACTTAATTGTCAACCACCTTGAAAATGATACTAATGACCTCAATTGATAATCAAGATACCAAAACACAAATGTACGGGTCCTAACAGTACTTTTCTTGGAGGTATCCTTTGTAAAGGCATTAGAGAATATCCGTCAGAGTTAGGATACCTTAGGATACATTCTATGGCACAACATAAATCATGAAGAAGTATGACATTTCCTAAGATGCCTCAAAGACTCCTACTCATAGATGTGACACCCTTCACACCCATGCATAAGACTCTACTTGACATGACATGATGGACTCTGAGGATGTTTTCAAAAGCTTAGTGCTCTGATACCAAGTTTGTCATGATCCAAGCCTAGGGTCTATCCATAACAGATGAATGTGATTCTCGAAGGAACCTCAAACTAAACCCTTAGCATATAATAAGCATTCAAGGTAAATAACAGAAGAATAACAAAAGGGAAAATTTACTTAACAAGGTAAATAGCAAATGGGAACATAACATAACTCAGAACATACATAAGGATCATGACATACGAGTATACATGTTTGAACATTGAATTAAATACATAGGTCCAACAGATCCCTCTAACTTATGACATAAGATGGGGGCTCAAACAAGTCCTGGATCACCCTAAACATAAAGGAAGATAGTCTCAACTACATAGATATAAGATGAAGGATAAGATAGAAGGTTTGTCCTCGAAGCATGAGGACTCAACCAATCTGGATTGTCTAGAAGCCTGGATCTATCAACGAGGATGGACAATAGGACCACTTGCACCTGCATTATGATATAATGCATGTATAGAGTATGCATTAGTACATTTGAATGTACTAAGTATGGGGGCATGCAATATAATATAGACATAATAAAATTTGCATTGAAATATTACATGAAGAAGGACATATATGTAGAAGTGAAGTATAGAAGAGATTACCATATCAAGATACCATTAAATATCATGATACATGAATGTCATAATACTAAACATATGTGGAGATATAACAGTACCCGAGATGTAAAACCATGCAAGCTATTACATGGAATCCCCATATTGCCTTTACACCGGAGAAAGAGTAGCCTACTTGCCAAGGAACACCGTACCCCACATATTAGGTGAGAAACATGATCATCCATATTGGGCATAAACATGAACCTACGGTGACACATAGTTATGAGATAAGTAGCCTTTGTATAAGGACCCTTAGGGATAGTCTCCCACCTCAAATCTGATTCGATGCTAAGTCATCATCCCACGAAATACATAATATATACAGACATGTTTGTCATGAGATCATTATAAGTCATTTCAAAGTCATCATCATGACAATGTAGGTCTATGAGGACCTAGTTCTTGACTACTTTAATCTTTCTTATTCGACGTGTAAATATCACTTATACACAATTTGTCAATTATTAAAACATCAACATAGCTTAATGGGATCTTGTATGTAAATTCAGACATTATTATGATTCAACCCTTGCAATGGAGTTAGACCCCTTGGAAAATAAATTTATAATGCAACACAATCGTTTTCGATTATTTTTTAAGACAATCAAATGGGCTTGATAAAGTTTGTATTCACCCGTTCCACCATAAGCAGCATAATCTTAGCTTTTCCATGTTTATTAAAATAATAATAATAATAAAAAAATATATATATATATATATATATATATATATATATATATATATATATATAGAAGTGCTATATAATTCTTCTTTAATATAAATGTATAATTAGAAATAATTGTTTATTATTATCTCGAATTTCTAAAATGATATTTATTTTGTGACAAATGGAACATATGTTATGCATTCTGCTTTTTTATTTAAAAAAACATGAATCTTCAAAATTGATAAATTTATTACTTAGGCAGCAAGAATTAGTTGGGCAATAAAAGTTAAAAACTAATCGATGTGCAGTTACTACTCTATATATGTCATGCCCCTAGAGGCTAATGCGTCTTAGTGAGTTATTTGCTTTTGATCATTTAATACATAGAGTTTTACAAGACATTCAATTAAGGATAAGATAGTAATATAAACACTTTCATTTTTGAGAAGTGAGTAATTTTCTAGGAGCGTCTGTACAAGTTGAAAATATCACTTATTTTGAAAAAAAAAAGTATTTAAACTTCTATTACTCCCTCCGTTTTATTTTTATTCAAAACAGACATTTCATTTTATTTGTCCATTGTCATAACAAATCAAAAGAACTTTATTACTTTTTTTCATACCCCTTTCATTCTTTTTTAGTTGTCATGTTGCACTTTTCAAATGTCAATTTGACTAATTTTCAAAATTAAATTTGATTAAATTAATATAATATTTTGAAATAAAAATTTAAATATTCAATACTATAAGAAAAAAAATTATTTATTGTAATTTTTTTTCATATCAATTTGATTAAAAATATACATCTTACAATGTTAGTCAATTGAATGGCTTGGCATAGACCAATCTCGCAGGGCGAAATTCATTCATTAATTAATGCAATAATAAATTGAATGGCTTCTAATAATCAATTTTGTCTCGAAATTCATCCCATTTCTATTATCACAATTTCTTTTAGAGTCAAATAATATAAATTTTAACTAGTATTTTAAACTCTCAAATTAATATAATCTAATTTAATTTTAAAAATTAATCAAATTAACTTTCAATGCTGCTTCGGTCGTGTGTAGTTCTTCTGTAAAGTTGTACTTTAGAAGAATCACACTCTTTAAGTGTCTCAAGCACACCCAAAACATTTTAAAAAAATATTTGAGGAAACAATTTCGTTTTAAAAATTATTTTTTAAAATATTTATATAAAAAAATTAAAAAAATATTTTTCTTTATACCAGGCACACTCTTAATAAGTGTACTCTCTTACATTAAGAAGTTAAATCCGTGAATTACCATAAATTAGATATTCATATTGACCACACTTAAATGATTGAATAACAAAGCGATTGAAAATGGTTAGGTCGAGCAAATTTGCTTACACAAATAGTTGGTGTTGGGATAGAAAAGAACTGTAAAAACAAAGAGAGTTATTATACAAGTCGATAAATTGCAGTAAAAAGACTATAATAGTGGCCTATCAAATATGCTTACAACCAACTAATATATTAGCTAAAAATAAGCAACTAATAATAGTGGATAAACATGTCCACTACTTCTAACCATATCAACTACGAAAGAACAAATAACTGAACAAACAAAGTCAAGCTAACTAACTGAACTAGTGCTACTTTTACTAGCTAAAACTAATTGATTACTTTTGAATCATCATATTAATCAACAATTCTTCTTGCTTCAAAGCTTGTTATTGTCATGATCCGAATTCGAATGTGATGAAACTTGCTTTAACCCATCACGATAAGTCAACCTAAATAAGGATATCATAGAATAAAGTGAAAGCTATAAAAGGATAACTCATCAATAGTCGAAAATCACAAGTCTAAAACCATCACAAGACGGATGCCAGTCACATGTACAAGCCTCTATTATAAGCAATGACATGAAAAAAAATTACAAGTCTCAATGTCTCATTCCTTGAATACAACACAAATAAAAATATAAAGGAAGTCTTGAGAGTTTGCTGAATAGATAAGTTGCTACCTCTTGGGCAATTCAGAAGCTTGGATAAAAGAATGTGGGTAATCAAGAAGGACCGAGCTCATCAACATCTACACAAATGTAGCATTAGTGGTGAGTACCAACAACAATGTACCCAATAAGTAAATACTAAAAATCAAGTAGAGAATAAAGAACACAAGTACTCCAACCACACCATCTGAACCCCCAAAACTGAAACCTGTACTCAGGAAAGTCAGTATACACAGTATAGATTTATAATTCAAGTATCACATCATTTTCAAACGAATCACAACCAACAGGACACAATTGTAGAATCTAATCATCAATAATATTTTAAAAAATTTCACACAATCATAACATGTAAATGAGTTGCAAGATGATGCAATGCAATGTCAATTAACCACATACATATCTGTCCTACGATATACATTTGCTGATCAACTCAGATCAGAATCCATGGGGGCCTCACTTGGACCATTTATACATCGGAAGAGAACTTGACCATCGAAAAATATCTCAATAATTAATATACATGCTAGAAGAAATGTTGGCAACTGGAAAAGACCTCAACAATCACTGTACTTGCTGGAGAAGACCTCAACTATCAGAAAAGACCTTAACAATCACTATACTCATCGGAAGAGACCTCGACCTCAAAACTCATTAGCATATTTATTCTAGCTTGAACCATTTCCTAACAGCTTTCATCAAACAGTGAAACTCATCAATATTTCAATCAAGAAAAATATACATTGTCAAATAGTACATAAATGTATGCCATGATCCCACACAAGATATACATGTATCATTCAAGCCAATCAATTAAGGCATCATTTCAATATCATGATTATCATCATTCAAATTCTTTGACAACTGATTCATTTTTCACCAAACAATAATCCTCAACGAATGAGTCAACATCATTATTGAAGGTCATTCGACAATTGGTTCAATATCATAATTAATATTCTCTCATAATTTCATCAATAATATCATTCAAGATTCATCACAATGGGTGTATCAGTATCATTCAATTTTCACAATAGTCAATCTAACACCAACTATCATACTTCTCAACAAATGAATCAATGATGC
The DNA here is from genome assembly GCA_000787875.1 of Solanum virginianum. Lineage (NCBI taxonomy): Eukaryota > Viridiplantae > Streptophyta > Magnoliopsida > Solanales > Solanaceae > Solanum > Solanum virginianum. The sequence continues at coordinate 18,322 of DF367529.1, read as the reverse complement.
CATATACATTCAAATAGCCACTTTATTACTCCTTTTTCTTGAGTTATTAGGTCATTTCACAAATATTTCATCCCACACTGATTTCCTATTACTCCTCAACACATAAGAAGAAAATACAAAGTTCATTAATCTCAATATAGAATTAGAATCCCCTTGCCTCAACAAAATCAAGCATAATTACTTCTACATTTAAAATTTCCCTTTCTGAATAGTATCTGAAACACCATAATCTATTTAAATAATGATTCATAATCAAATATCAAGACTAGTAACACTAAAATCATGAAATTCAGAAAAAAAAAAAAGTATTCAAAATTGATCAAAATTCAATTTCAAAAATGGAGTTGAAATTTATTTTATTTTTTACAAATTTCCTTAAGGTTTTTGGAGTCCATTAGTGAAAACCATTTAAAAAATAGAATTGAAATCAACTCTAAATCACCATTTTAGTAGAACTTGATTTTTTGAAAAAAATTTCGTTATTCTCCCATTCAAAATCACTAAATTGATGTTAAAAAAAAGATATAATGTAACACCTGATAAAATTATAAAAATATCCCCAGATGAGAGATGCTCGCATAATGCAACTCCCCAACCTACATTGCAAATTCAAGGCCAAAAATGCGATCAACACGAAAAGTTATGTGAAAAAATGGTCTTGGTTGATTTTTAGAGCAACCAGATCGAAAGATAATTTTTTGATGTAAAAGCATAACAAAGAAGTCCGCGACATGTCCGCATCACAGACTTGCCGTGGATTTACACTTGGATGTGATCCCAATATTTTCTATGGGATCAAAACTCGATCAAAAAAGTTATTGCGAAAACCCCCAAAAATTGACCAATTTCGCGTACGCCGAATGGAAAAATTTGCTACCTGAATCCAATTATCTTTTGATGCGAAAAATTATGCCACCCACATTTGTTATACAATTTGTTTAGTAATTAATGAGAAGACAACATTAAGTGGTAGGGGACAATGATTGGTGGAACAATTATGATGTGGGTGACCTTCTTGTAGTTATTAATCCATTAGGAGGATTATTGTATTGGCAAAATGGTTATATAAAGAGAAGAAAGAAGGGGTTTTAGCAAGAGAAAACCTACAAACTGCAAAAGAGAGAGTCCCTTCTTCGGGTAAATCTCTTATGAAAATTTTCACCCATTCTACTTTAGTGCTACTTTGCTGGATATTTTATATTTTTATATATTTGGATAGTATAATTGTGTTGTTGTTTGAGAGATTGATAAATAAATAATGGACGAACCTTAATGGAATAATGACATGGCTTTTTATATAAGCAATAATGATCCAGTTATGAAATAACCATTAAGTATGATTCTGATAGCCATAATATATTGGATTATAGATTCCAAAGGGGTAATCCTTGTTTCGTCGTTGTTGACATTGGTTTTGTGGCTAATGACAACAATTTTGACTATTATTATGTCATCAATTGTAACTTAAGTTTTGATATATTGAGATAGATAATTAATGTATAATTGTAATGTGGTATAGATATATAGAATACCATTAGGTTGTAATTTGGAAGAATTGAGATTTAATCTTAGGCTTAATATTTTGAAACGTAATTATAGATTTAAATCAATTTTGAATCTAACCTAGACATATAGTAGTTTAGGTTTTATTAGTTTTAAAATCTTATGGTGATAATTTATTTGACTAGATCGTGGTGCTACATATTCCATTATAAAGGGAAAGACTCAAGTGTTTAATTGATCGTGATTTGGCTAAGGCAAGTGGACTTTCAAAACTTTGTAATTCTCATAGAGTTCTCAAATTATCCTTTTTTCTGTGTGATTCATGAAATATTTTAATAATATAAAAATGAGATGAGAAAAATGTAAATATGAGTTGGTGTGGTGTTGTGACACTTGAATTAAAAATGTAGTTAGGTGATGAGAATTCTATTTTTGAGATATATTGTTGTGGTTGATAATTATGAGTGAATTTGTTTGTGGACTTCATCTCAAGTTCATTTTATTCTATGTCAAACATATTTATATTGGTTCTAGATATTGATATGAGTGAGATGGAAAATATTGGGGCTAAGGTGAGATGTGATACTGAGGTCTTTGCCAGCGAGATTGTGATATTGAAATCTTTACTAGGATATTGTGATGCCAAGGTCATTACAGGCAATTATATTATGTCGAGGTCTTTGCCGGTGATGTTCTGATATTAAGGTATTTTTCAATGATATTATGATGTCGAGGTCATTATCGATGATTATTGGAAAAGTATTGGATTTCATTCTTGCATATTCTTGTGTAACATGATGTTATTCCTACAATTGATTGTGTTATCACTTGTGAGTTGTAGCTTATTCTTTGGATTTTAATATTGTGAAATACTATCTTTATTATGTTTTATGTCTTGCTGGGCTAGACTGACTTTCTGTGCAGGTGGTAGTTGTGTAGCTCGGTTGGGATGAAAGGAGTTTGTGTATTCTATTGGACTTACCTTATTTTGTTAGTTAACTTGCTGGGTACCATATTGCTTTTGGTACTCACCCATTACTTCTACACTTGTGTAGGTTCTGGGCCTGGACAGTGAGCAGTATTTTTTTTTATCATCTGAGGCTTCTAAGGAGATTTAGAGAGGTAGCCGTTGTCATATGGCTGACTCTCTTGTTCCTATTACTTTTGTGTTTTGTTTTATTCAAAAATAAAGACACTTCAGACTTGTACTTCTTTGATTTTTCTATATTGCTAGTGGCTTGTACACGTGAAAACTAAATTTAAGCTTGTGAAGATTTCAATTTTAGTTATCTTTCTTATGTAGTCACGTCTACACATTATTTTTATTTTTTGTCGGGTAAGGCTGACTTGCTCCGGTGGGATTGAACAAGTGCCATCACATCCATTTATTTGAGACGTGACATAAAGTCAAACTTTAAATTAGTTTTACTTTGATTTAAGGTGGCCATGAGTCTGTTATTAGCACCAATTCATAGTGACAGAGGCTTCATAGATTAGAGTCGATTTGTTAATGGGATATTATTTTGAGCTAGATTCTTTCATACTAGCCTCATTGATTTAATATGATTATATAAGATTCAGATTGTCCACCTTTTTGTTATCATAGTCTTTCACTGATTTGTTAAAAATGTTGATTAAGAAATAATCTTTTGAGTGTTGGCCACGTCTAGGGTACCCTCTTGGGGTGTGACAACTTGGTATCAAAGTACAGAGTTCAAGAGTCGTAAAGAAGTCTATAAAGCTGTGTCTAGTAGAGTCTTATGTATGGTTGTCTTGTACACCATACTTTATAAGCAGGAGGCTACAGGACATTAGAAATGGTTCCATTTCTTCATATTCTGATTCGTGTGATAGAGTTAAACTCTATGAAAACTCTCTTCTAATTCATGTGTTGTGCGTTTGTAGAATTGTGATCATGCCTCCAAGAAGAGCTATCAGAGGAAGAGGGTATCCTGCTAGACAGAATGTTATCCAACCTGAGTCCCAAGATCATGATGAACCATAGGCCTAGTTGTCCTTGGACAGGCACCACAAGCTGAAATCTCGAGTCTTAAGTTTCGCCTGGCCATCCAGACTTTAGCCTAGGCTATGATAGCACCTGCTGCTAGACAAGAAGTGGGTAGACAGAATGCACAAGACACATCCAAAGTCTATGAGTTCTTGAGGATGGACCTGCCTGAGTTCACAAGGTCTACACCCAATGAGGATCCTGAGAACTACATTGATGTGCATCATAAAGTGTTTTAGGTAATGCATATGGTTGATGTTGATAGAGTTGAGTTGGCTGCTTGCCAGCTTAAAGGTTTTGCCAAACTATGGTTTGATTGGTGGAAGAAGGGTAGAGGAGAGAAAGCCCTAGTGTTGATTTGAGCAGTGTTTGAGGAAGCTTTCTTGGGGAATTTCTTTTCGAAAGAACTGAGGGAGGCCAAGGTAAAAAAATTCTTGAATCTGAAATAGGGCTCTATGACGGTGCAGGAATATAGGCTCAAGTTCACCTAGCTATCTCTCTATGCTTCTGATATGGTTATAGATATGAAAGGGAGAATGGGGTTGTATGTTTATGAAATGAACAAAAGATCGAAGAAAGATAAAAATGGAGCTATGCTTGTGAGTGATATGGATATTGGGAGATTGATGACTTATGTACAACCAGCAGATGAGGAGAGGCAACAAGACAGAAAAGAGTACAAAAATAAGAGGGCTAAGTCATCCGGCTTTGATGTTGGGGAGAGAGAGAATGGGAATGGTAATAGGTCTCAGCCAGGGCCAGCACCTTTATCTGCTACTGCACTTATACGCAGAAACAGGAATGAATAGTTGTCTCAGAATGTTGGAGCCCAAGGATCTCAGTCATAATCTAGTGTGGCTCAAGCTTCACAGGTTAAGCCACTATATGGTACATTGCAAGTTGTACTTGGGAAAATGCCATGAAGGAAGTGATGCATGTTACAAATGTGGCCAACTCGGTCACTTTCAGAAGGATTATCCAAGGTGAGCTGATAAGGCTCAGTCTTCTGTACCAGCCCCACTAGCTAGAGGAAACCAGAAAGGTGCTACAGCAAGCGCAAGAAGAGCTACAAACCATTTGTATGCCATGGGTAATTTCCAAGATAAGGAGAACTCCCCAGACGTTGTGACGGGTATGGTTCGAGTCTTTACTCTTGCTTGCTATGTTTTGATGGATCCAGGCACTACATTGTCATTTTTGTTTCTCCTTATATGGCTAGTAGATATGATAGAACTACTGAGTGTGTTCTTGAACCCTTTGATGTTTCTACTCTAGTTAGTGAATCTATTCTAAGTGAAAAAATCTATAAAGACTATGTAGTGTTTGTCTATCATAGGGATACTCTAGCTGATTTAGTTAAGTTAGCGATGATTGATTTTGATGTGATCCTTGGCATGGATTGGTTACACGTTTGCTATGCCTTTATTGATTGTAGGATCCGAACCGTTAAGTTCTGATTCCCGAACGAATCGGTCCTAGAGTGGGAGGGTGATTCTGTTGCACCTAAGGCTAAGTTTATTTCTTACTTTAGGGCCAGAAAGCTAATTTCTAAAGGTTGTATCTATCACCTCGTGTGAGTCAAGTATGATGATGTTGAGCCCTCTACTCTGGAGTCAATCCCAATTGTGAATGAGTTTCCTGAAGTATTTCCTAAGGATTTGGCTGGAGTCCCTCCTAACAAGGAGATTACTTCAGGATTGATGTTCTTCCTAATACTCAACCTATCCAGATTCCACATTATATGATGGCCCCCACTGAGTTGAAAGAATTGAAAGAGCAATTAAGAGAGTTGCTAGAGAAGGGCTTTATTAGGCCACGTGTTTATCTTTGGGGTGCTCCTTGTTCTATTCATGCAAAAGAAAGATGGGTCTCTCAGGAAGAGCATTGATTATAGGCAACTGAACAAGGTCACGATGAAGAATAAATATCCTCTGCCCAGGATAGATGATTTGTTTGACCAACTTTAGGGTGCCTCTTGCTTCTCAAAGATAAACCTTAGATCTGGTTACCATCAGCTGAAGGTAAGAAATACGACATCCAAAAGACAACCTTTAAGAGTCGGTATGACCATTTTGAGTTCTTGGTCATGTCCTTTAGGTTGACTAATGTGCCTGCAGCCTTTATAGATTTGATGAACAAAGTGTTCAGGCAGTACCTTGATATGTTTGTGATCGTGTTCATCAATGACATTTTAGTGTATTTGAGAGATGAAGATGAGCATGCTACTCATCTTAGAATTGTCCTCCAGACTCTCAAAGACCATGAGTTATATGCAAAAATTTTGAAGAGTGAATTTTGGCTCAAATTTGTTGCTTTTCTAAGACATATTGTCTTAAGCAATGGCATTCCAGTAGATACGAAAAAGATTGAAGCGGTTAAGAACTGATCCAGACTAACCTCTCTGACGGACATAAGAAGTTTCTTGGGGTTGGCAGGTTATTACCGCAAATTTATTAAAGGATTTTTCTTTCATATTATCACCATTGACCAAATATACTCGGAAGAAGGTCAAGTTTCAATGGTCTGATAAATGTGAGAAGAGTTTCTAAGAGTTGAAAATATGATTGACTACTGTACTAGTTTTAACCTTGCCTGATTGAACAAAGGATTTTGTGATATATTGTGGTGCCTCAAGAGTAGGATTGGGTTGTGTGCTGATGCAGAGGGGAAAAGTGATAGCGCATGCTTCTAGATAGCTTAAGGTTCATGAGAGAAATTATCCAACCCATGATCTTGATTTGGCAGCGGTGGTATTTGCACTTAATATTTGGTGCCACTACTTATACGGAGTATATGTGGATGTGTTCACTGACCATAAGAGCGTACAATATGTCTTTACTCAGAAAGAGCTCAACTTGTAACAGAGGAGATGGTTGGAGTTACTCAAGGACTATGACATGAGCATTGTCTACTACCCAGGTAAAGCAAACATTGTTGCGGATGCTCTTAGCAGGTTATCAATAGGTAGTATAGCCCATGTTGAGGAAAGGAAGAAATAGTTAGCTAAAGAAGTGCGTAGATTGGCCCGATTGGGAGTTCAACTCGAAAGAATGATGAAAGAGGAGTAAATATCCAGAATGGGTCTTCTTCATCTTTAGTAGCAAAGGTGAAAGAAATGTAAGACCAAGATCCTGTTGTACTTCTGTTGAAGGAAGTTGTCCATAAACAGAAGGTGATCATCTTCTCCAAAGGGGGAGATGGTGTGTTGAGATACCTGAGTAGATCGTGTATACCAAATGTTGATAGCGTTCGAGATAGAATTATAGTTGAAGCCCACAGCTCTAGATATTTCATTTATCTTGGCTCTACAAAGATTTACCATGACTTGAGGGAAGTCTGTTGATGGAGTTGAATGAAGAGGGATATTGCGGAGTTTGTTTATAAGTGTTTGAATTGTAAAAAGGTTAAAGTTGTGCATCAAAGGCCATGTGGATTAGCTTAAAACTTTGAAATTCCTAATGGAAGTGAGACATGATCAATATGAACTTCATTACTAGACTATCGAGGTCTCGAAAACAATATAACTCGATATGGGTAATTATGGATAGGATATCTAAATCAACTCACTTCTTAGCAATTAAGACGACTGATACTGTAGAAGAGTATATCAAGTTGTACATTTGCAAGATTGTGAGGTTAGATGGAGTTTCCTTGTCCATCATCTCAAATAGAGGAGCTCAACTCACCTTCCAATTTTAAAGATCCTTTCAGAAAAGAATGGGTTTTAAGGTTAATTTGAGTATGACCTTTCATCCCCAAACAAAAAGCCAAGAAGAACGTACAATTTAGACATCGGAGAACATATTGAGGGTTTGTGTCCTTAACTTTAAGCGTAATTGGGATGATCACCTACCCCTGATTGAGTTTTCATATAACAATAGTTACCATGCAAGTATTCATATGGCTCCCTATGAGGCTTTGTATGGGAGAAGATGTAGATCACCAATTGGGTGGTTTAAGGTTGGAGAAGTTGAGTTGATTGGACCCGATCTTATCCATTAGTCGATGGAAAAGGTGAAACTTACTGGAGAAAGGTTGAAGACTGCACACAAAAATCTTACACTGATGCGAGAAGAAGAGAGTTAGACTTTGAGGTGAATGATTGGGTATACTTGAAAATGTAACCCATGAAGGGTGTCATGAAATTTGAGAAAAAGGAAAGCTAAGCCCTTGTTATATTAGCCCCTATTAGATTATGAAGAGGATAGGAAAGGTTTCTTATGAGTTAGAGTTACCTTCTAAGTTGACGCGATTCATCTGGTTTTCACGTCTCGATGTTGAAGAAATGCTTGGGAGATCCTTCATTCATAGTCCCCGTTGATAGTATTAGAGTGACGGATAGCTTTTCCTATGAAGAGGTTCAAGTCCAAATCCTTGATCATCAGGTTCGCAAATTGAGAACCAAAGAGATACCCTCAGTAAAAGTCCTATGGAGAAATCAATTCATTGAGGAAGTCACATAGGAAGCTAAGGAAGATAAGAAAGCCAAATACTTGCATCTATTCATACTTAATGACGAAAATGTTGAAGCTAATGTCCTTACTGTTGATTTGAATTGATTTGTCTATCCCTGAGTTGATTTTTCTATTCTTGAGACTGAACAACGATTATCTAAATTGTTGATTAATTTTTGAGGGAAGTCTTGATTGTTATTCATGCCTTGATGTCCACCTTTATCTTCATTCGAGGACGAATGATCCAAGGAGAGATAATATAATCCCTGATAAAATTACCAAAATGCCCCTAGATGAGAGACCCTCGCATAACGCATCTTCCTGAACTTCGCTGGAAAATTCAAGGTTGAAAATTTGATCAACAAAAACATTATGTGAAAAAATGATCTTCGTTAATTTTTAGAGCAACCGAATCGAAAGATAATTTTTGACGCGAAAATGCAATTCTAGAGAAGTGTGCGACATGTCCGCATCACGGACTTATCGCGAATTTACACTTGGTTGTAATCCCAAAATTTTCAATGGCATTAAAAAAATCAATTGCAAAATTTTTAGAAAAAAACTCTGAAAATTAACCAACTCTGTGATATGGACTTGGTATATCGAAGAAAAAATTTTTAGTTTTTTGCGAGGGTCATTTCAGACCTTTCCTAACTCCTCCTAAACTTAAAACATGATCAAAATAGGTCATTTTGAGTGTAAAAAGGTTTTAACACCCATTATTAAGCCTGTCTAAACTTCTAACGAAGACTAGGACTAAGGAGAAGAGAGGAACTGTCATGCCCTTGGAAGGTACCCTAGACATGGACGGCACTCAGAGACTATTGCTAGCCCCCAAGCGAATCACTTGGCCTTATCACATCCATCCATTCAATAAACTCTATCAATCAGTGGATGACTAAAGAAGATAAATGGGCACTCTAAGTCTCAAAATAATATAAATAAAACAGACTAGTCTGAAAGAAGCTAACTAAACAGAATCTCAACATAAATAACTCAACTCTAGTATATGAAGCCCTTATTACTATCAAATGGTGCTAATTCCAGACCCATGGCTACTCCAAATCAAAAGTAAAGCTAACTCAAGTCTAACTCTAATAAGCCAGATAAAAATAAAGCAGTGATCCTCCAAAGCAAAAGAGGCTCACCAACTAACCCGAATGCTCAGATTCTCAACGGTGTGCCTGCTAATGATCTCTAATACCTGCCTCTACATCATAAAATGATGTAATCCAAAGGGGACGTTAGCACGTGAAATATATGAGTATGTAAAATGGTTGAAAGAAATAGAAATAGGTAAAATAATATAGAGATAATATCAACTCGGAATATACTCAATTAGAATGTCAAATGTCAAGAATAAAGAGTAGACAAATGACCCATCAACCAATCAAACTTAACTCAACTCAACTCAACTCAGAGTACTCATTGTGGGGACTATCTAGGAGTTTCTCTTATCTGACAATAATAATTTATAAGCCAATGATTGTACAAAAATTCCACTGATGTTGCCATAACCATTATGTACTTGTCAGGTAAAGAACGAATCGAATCCACTAGGGATCTAGCCTCATCAAGTCCTCTATTACTTTCAGGGTCTTTAACTTAAGAGGGGACCTCAATGTAATGGTTCTATCTTCACCTACACTTGTCAACATAGTTAGTGAGTGCGAGTTAGATTTACTCTTACTCCCTTTGGTGCTCAATACTCCTTCGAAGACTCATTGCTCATGAAACTCCTCAGCTCAATCAAATCATCTCAAATAGTCTCATGGAGGTGCTCATCAACTCAATTTATCTCATGGAGACTCTTATCATCTCAATTAGCCTCATAGAGACTCTCATCATCTCATTAACTCGACTCAACGGGACCTTTCGGCCTAACATCTCAATCAACTTATCAACTCAATGCTCATTTAAGAACTCAAGAACTCAGATCAATCATTAAGAGGAAGTCATTTAGACAAGACTCTAGAATTCAATTATGAATACTCATAGGATCATTAAGCTCAATTAACTCAACCTCATACTCACATCAAGATTACCATCAACATACTCAAGTCAAGGCTCTAAACTCCATTCTTAGGTTCATTCATGCGTGCTTTCACAAAATAACATGTAGGGTTATATAATAACTCATGAAAAGTATATAATTCAGGAAATCAAGTATATGATGATGATCAATATATGAAAATATATTTAATGTGTAATTTTCAAGAAAATATTCAAGAATCATATATGTAAACTCATGGGACTCTCAAATCCTCTATTACCATCAATGGGGCACATGGAAGAACAATTTCATACTTTAGTTTAGCCTTACATACCTGATATAAAGCTTTTGATAATCAATTCTCAAAGAACTCTCCTCAAACTCCTTGAATTTACACTTCTCTTCTCTTCTCTTTAGCCCTAGTCTTCTTCAAGAACTCAGAAAGGCTTAGCAATGGGGATTAAAATCCTTTTTATACTCAAAATGACCAATTTAGATCGTGTTTTAAGTTTAGGAGGGCTTGAAAAAGGTCTGGAATACCCCTCACAAAAACTAAAAAAAGTGTGCCTCGAAAAAGCAAGTTCGCAGCGTAGACATGATATTTTTTTTTGAGATTTTCACTAAAAATTTTCTGAACGAGTTTCCTAATCTCATAGAAAATATTTGGACCAAATCTAAGTGTAAGTCCATGTTAGGTGCGCATCGCACACCTATTGCGCACTTATTCTGAATATTATTTTCGTATCAAAAAATTATCTTTTGATTTTTTTGCTCTAAAAATCAACCGAGACCACTTCCCTACTCAACTTTTTATGATGATCGCATATCCAACCTCGAATTTACTATCAGAACATGGAAAGACGTGTTATGTATAAATCTCTCCTCTAGGGGTATTTTGATAATTTTACTAGGTGTAACAGGAAGAACGAAGGTTCAAGAGATCGAAGCTGAATTCTTACCAGGTTGATTGTCAAACTCCATACCAAGTATTTTGAAACAATCCAAAAAGTGTCCGAAGATATGCCTTGAAAGTGCCCAGAATCATAATTTTCATATATCTCAAAATCTGTGCATGATATCAAAAATCTGACTTTACATTCTTGTTCAGGAGGTCAAATTGAGTGGGAAATTAGTCTAACCTCGATTTTGGAGAAACCGTATCAAAATTAGAAAGTCGTAAAAATATAATTTCCAGTGACGATCCGCTCCGCTGGAGCGACACGCTAAGGGCGTGCTATTATGTATTTTTGGCTACCAGATTCTATCTCGGTCAAAAGCTTTTGGGTCTTGGGCCTAAGCCTTCCTATACATGAATATACTTATACTTAGCCATATTTTACCTTCATATCATTCAAAACATTTCAAATACTCTCTTAAACACTTAGACTCATATTTCACTCCAAATTTCAATTCCCAAAACTCATCCGAATCTTAAGGTTCTCATTCAAGCTTCAAGTCTCCATCTCCAATCTTCTTCAAGAATTCCCCAAAATCAAGATATGTGTATTTTATTCATGGATTCCTTTCACCCATGATCCCCAAGCTTCTTTTTTACTGAAATTACATAATTTCAAGTTGATTTACTTATTACTCTTGCTTATTATGAATTAGACTATGAACTATGCTGAAGTTTTATGAATTTGTGACTGTTTTACCATGTTTTGAGCTATGGATCTATGACTCATTGTGGGATTTGATATATATTGTCGCAGATGTACCAAGTATTGATGGATGATTTTATAATGGATTTTCTTACATGATTTCATCCTTAAATTGCATGGTTTTACACTAGCTCTACACACTCGCCAAGTGTTTGATAAAATGTCCGATTATAGTTTCTTGAGGAATTGAAGATCCAATGCATGTCTATGAGTTGAATGACTTTATGATGATGACCAGAACATATGTATATGATACTCTCCTACATAGTGTTTGAATGTGACTATACCCTACAAAGGGGGTTAAGAGCCCGGGTAACCATGTTGAGGCGTTTGTACCTTGATACCAATCAAAGGGTTGTGCCTTCATAATCGAGTTGAGGGATTAGTGTCACGACCCAATCTATGGGTCATGACTGATACCCGATAGAGGCACCCAGACAACCTTTCCAAAACAGACTCAAATATAGGTTTTATATATTTTACAGAAATTTCGGTAGAGTTTCCTCTGTTATATTGACTAGCCACCTGAAATAGAAAAGCCCAGCGAACCAACAGACAAATCATGGGCAAAGATATACATATATGCGGGCCGACCAGGTCACCGCTACGGTCCTGCCGCCTAATAAACATAGCATAAATATAGAACTTACAAAATAGGTGGGTAGGTCTTACAAATCAAACATATATATATACATGATAATTGAACTGACTCAGAGGACCCATAATCACAATAT
>DF367530.1:3984-16615 GCA_000787875.1 Solanum virginianum | reverse complement strand
TCGATATATACATTGGAGCCTGACAAAATCTAAATTCGCGTCGGGAATTCCCATGGAGGTTAAAACACTTCCTAACAAAAGCGACTCCATACCGAAAGGAACTTGAACCCGAGACCTCTGATTAATAATGAAAGAGTACTTACCACTCTACCACAATCCTTGAGTTAAACTCATTCTAAAATCAATTATTCCTTTTCCTTATTTTTTAAAACTGTAATAGACTCTTATGAAGTCAAAACAGAAAAAGACAGAAAAGTGCAACGTTGGAGTTTTCACTTTTTTCAAATTATATTGACTTAGTCCGTGGATTTGTTCAGATGAAACAACGTGGGAACAAATGTACTATTTGATGCCTTAAAAGTACAGGAATTAATTCCCTCTTCTACTTTTTCAGAATTCTTCCTCGTGTAAATTAACATAAAAATCAAGATTCTTTCTAAATTTGTGTTTGCTTGTAAATGTCAACTTGTGCCCTTCCAGAAGCCAATTTTCATTTTTTTTAGGCAAGAAAATATCAATCATGATCCAAATGATAGAACTTTCTTTCTTTTCCACCTATTTAGTACCCATTTTTCAATTTTGAGATTTTAAATTAAAGTTACGTTAAATGTATCAAAATATCCTTTAATTTTGTGATCTTAAATATGTACGTGCAAAGTTTAAATTAAAATTTTGCCAAAAAAAAAAGGATCATTCTTTATGAAATAGACAAAAAAAGAAAATATATCATTTCTTTTTTAAACATAGGAGTACTTAATTTTACTTCTCTATTATATTGTTCAATACGTTTACATATAATATTATTAATTTTGCCAACTCAAATAGTTACATGAATCTTTCCTTATTCTTTTTATTACCTGGTCCAACTTAAAATATCCTTTTGATAAATTATACAATCATGAAATTTTGTGTTCAAACTTCGATTGCAATTTTTATGTTTTAAAAGGAGTTCGTTATCATGTTAATATGTATAGAAGATTTGGGCTAAGCTAACAAACTTTAATTTACTCAAAGACAGGTTTTAAAAGACGAAATGCAAGGTGAGACGTTTACATCGCACAAATAAGACATTAGCTTCGAAACAAAGTGTAAAATCCACCCACAAAACCAAAAAAAAAAACACTAAATTTGTTTTCGTGGAAATGGATTTGGTTGTCATTTTGGTATTGGTTTTATTATTTAGGTGGGTTGGGGTCAAGTTAAAAGAGGAAATCTCATTCCCTCAAATAAATCAAGATTAAAATTAGGTAAATTAAGTGAAATCAATTAACCTTGATTTATTTGAGGGAATCTATCCCAATTAGAGGGCATATCTATTACTCTCTCGTCCTAAATTAATTGAATTTTTAATTTTTTTAATATTTAAAATGACTGAATTGTTCAAAGTTCAAAATGAATGTTTGAAATTTTTTTCATATTTGCCCTTCCATTTGAACTTTTTTCATATTTGCCCTTTTATTTATTGAAATTTTATATTTTTTAAGAGATAAATTACATTATATATTGATGACTTCATAAACGACAATAGTAGAAAGTATGGTTTAAAATTTGTCGTTGAATACTTTTCTTAATATGTGTACATTGCCTCACAAATTCAATTAAAATGGAAGTTTCATAAAAAAAAAAAAATTGAATAAAATTGATCCCAATAGTATAATGAACAGACTTAACTAATAAATGAAAATAAAAGTGATATTTTTGACCTTTTTTCCCTGTTTAGGAAATAACCATTGCTTAATGATACCTTAGCACTTTCTAATTTTTTAAATCCATAATCCAATTACTGGAAATAGCAAAGAAAGAAACTAAACAACAGTACAAAGTATTTACAAAATACAAAATCTACACCGTTGGTCTTGCATGTCCCACAAAAGACAAATGATCCAACGGTCCAGATACAAAAGAAGACCCAATCTCCTTTGAAAAATACTCAATTATAAAGTCATCATCTGTTTGACCGAAGCTTCGTTCAAACACCAGAGAGGAACCTTCAAACTATATAATAACAAAATTATCTTTTAGCCGAATTTTCCTTATATATATAGATTTCTAAATTCCACTCTTCATCAAGCACTTACACAACTTCAATACTAAAATTCATTTTTTTTCTCTCTATTTTTGATATTCGCGATGGAATATGTTGATGAATTTTTTGCTTTGGAGAAGATCAGAAGTCATCTTCTTGGGGAATTTTCACCGAAAACTTTGAAATTTGGGGCGGAATTGATGAGTAGTATGTGTAGTGATACTGTGACTGAGAGTACTAATTCTGAATCTGCTAGTTCAGATTCTCTTCCGTTTGATTTTTTCGCCGATATTGAAGCTGATTTCTTTCGATTTGGAACTGGAGTTTCTAATTCGAGCTCCGTTTCAGCGGATTCCGTGCATAATCGAACGGATTTTGTTAAACTTGAATCGGAGCCTTCGATTTCTAGCTTTGATTACGAGGAAAATCAGAGCAAATGCTTTCAGTTTAAATCGGAACCTCAAGTATTCATCGATCTAACTTCGCCGAAATCGACGAAATCGAGTAGCGCTAGTGATCGGAAACCTTCATTGAGGATTGATTTACCTCCGGTGAAGAAATATGAGTGGATTGATTTTGGTAATTCGACTCAATCGAATCCGGTTGTTTCGGTTTCCGTGCAACAGACGAGGAAAGTGGAAGAGAAGAGGCATTACAGGGGAGTGCGACAGCGGCCGTGGGGGAAGTACGCGGCGGAGATCCGAGATCCGAGACGCCGTGGTTCTAGAGTTTGGCTTGGAACATTTGACACCGCAATTGAAGCGGCGAAGGCTTACGATAAAGCCGCATTTACTATGCGAGGAAGTAAAGCGATACTGAACTTTCCTTTGGAGGTTGGGCAGAACTTGTCGTGCTCGAGCTCCGTCGTGGACAGCGGCGTGAAGCGGCGGAGAGAATCGGAGGAAACTGGAGAAGAGAAGGTAGTGAAGAAAGTGGAGAGGTGTAAGGAAGAGGAGTTATGGCCATTAACGCCGTCAAGTTGGGATTCGGTTTGGGAACAGAATTGTAACGGAATGTTTAACCTCCCGCCATTATCACCGTTATCTCCTCACCTGGGCTGTTCCCAGCTTATTCAAATCTGAAGTGACTACAAGAGCAATAATTTCAATTTCATAATGTAACAAACTATATGGTCATTATGAATCTTTTGATTTTAAAACTCAAAACTTGTTTATATTTGTATGTTTTTGAACAGATAATTTGAACTTTTACAAATCAACTACCTGTTTTGTTCGTACTTCATACTAGCCCTTCATTTTTATTGCTTTAATGCGTATCAAGGAGGGATAAAACAACAACTACTCAATGTAATTATAATCTGGGATTGTTGCAGAGGTTCGAACCTTTGAACTTAATTCGAGCATCCTTATCGTCGTGCCTTAGGACCATACTCAGTCGGTTCGCTTCGATTTTAAAATTTATCGATTTGACTTGTATCTTTTCGACCTTGGTTTTGTACAAGTCAGAAAGGTTGAGAAATAGAACCATCTGAATTCATTCGTTCTCAATAGCCATAGGGTGATACTTTTTGTCTCTTATTACACTCGTAGTATCTGAAGGACAAGAACCAACTATGTAGCATCTGCATCTACATCTATAATTCAAGTATTCTGTACGTCATTAGATTTGCTAAATCATTATAATATTGACTTATCGGTTATTGATCATCGAACTAGTTTAATTGTTAAGATTTGATACAAAATTTTCTTTATTGAAAAACACTTAGAAACAAGGTGAGAAATCAAATAAACGATACATATGAGTTGACAGATTGTATTTTTCTAAAAAAAAACATTGTCATAGAATAACCGAAAGTTTGAAACAACAAAGAATAAAAATATGAAATTGTCAAGGACTTTATATACTAAATAGTACAAGTATAACTATTTAATTCACTATTGAGTTATCCGTTAACCCATTAAGAAAAAATATAAAATTATTAGAATCGATAACTTAATAATAAAAAAAAATTTAAACAGTTATCAAAACTACTAAACTAATAACTCATTATCAATAAATCAATAACTTTTTTTCGATTTGAATAATCAATTTTGCTTCGATTTTGAACAACCCTAGTCGTACTAGCTGTGCTACAAGCCTTACTTGAGGATGCATATAGGCAACCGTATTTTGCTTCTATTTTTTCATCTTCCATCGATGTTGAACAGTCTTTTGGAAATCTTAACTAATTTAAATTTGTCACATAAGATCCACATTAGAGGGAGAATCGCTTTCTACCTATTACTTATCATTTTTCAGATACCTTCATAACACTATATTACATCTACGTAGAACAAAAATTATGAACTCAACAAGCATTGGAAAATCGTTTACCCTTTTCCCAAGAGTGCACGCAAGCAATGGATTCTAGAAGAGAAACAAAAGTAGATTCTTCTCAACAGAGAAGAAATAGCAACGTGTAAATTAATTATTCAATACATAATTACTTGAGGGAACTGCAATTTCAATTGTCAAAGTCCAAACAGAAATTTTTTGGCAAAAGTCTTAAAAAACATTTCTAGAATTACTTTTCTTTTTTTAATTTTATATGAAGATGTCAACCTGGATTCCAGGCAACAAAAAGAGCAAGTGAAATAAATTGTTTGATTGCATTTAATAATACTAATACTATCTTTCGTCTAAAAAGGAATGAGTTTAAGAAAAAAAGAAGATTTTTCAATCTCACGATTCTAAGTTAAAGTTACATCAAATGTATCAAAATGTCTTTTAATCTTGTAACCTTAAACATATCACGTCGAAAATTAAAATTAAAATTTTACTAAAAAAAAATAGACATTCTTTTTAAACCAAGCCAAAAAGAAAAGTAATTTTTTTTCTTTTAAATACTATGTATTCAAAATACCTTGTCAAATCAAATATAAAAATCTCCAACTAAAAATTGAAGAAACTTCATATTTATTCTTATGTGACATAAAATATAGAGTCGTGTGAAATTTTAGAAAGAACGGTTGACTTTGAAACTATATATATATATATATATATATATATGTTTGGATGATTATTAACCTTAAACAATAAACATGACATATCATTTGGATACAGGGTATATTTTGAATAAACATGACATAGTGTCCGAACGACTTACACCAATTAATTCTTTTAAAAAATTAAGGTATTTTGAATTATTCATTGATGCAAATAAAGTCACTCTTTAAAAATATATATGCTCCCTTCATCTCAATTTAAGTGTGTCGGGGATCGGGTGGAGGACTGTTCCAAAAAGATTTTAGGATTTGGTTGTCCAATTTTTCTACCTTTTGACTTTCTTTCTTCTTTAACTATTTCTCTATACATCGTAAGTTAAAACTTTAAGATTTAAAAAACTATACACGTCTTTAATTTAAGATTACAAAATTACAAAAGAAACTATATTTCTTAAATTTCATATACAATCATACTAAAAAATATAAATTGAGACAGAAAGAATAATATTTTACTCGCACCATCCATTGTTACAGTCTATTATACTAAAAAATTAAATGTCAAGTTTGGAAAATTAAGAAATAATTTATCTTTTTGTCATTCTATTTAGTGCTTTTTAACTTTTAAGAGCTTTGAGGGGAGCGTTTGAGTAACTGGTAAAGTTGTTATCATGTGACGAGGAGGTCACAGATTTAAGCCTTGGAAACAATCTCTACCGGAAATGTAAAGTAAGGTTGCGTATAATAAACCACTGTGATCGAAATCTTTCGCGAAGAAGATGTTTTAGTGCACTAAACTTACGCTTTTGCCCCTTATGAATTTTGCTAAATCAATACTGGACAGATAAAAATGAATGAAGCGCATGCTTATCATCCTTGCTCAAGAAGGAAAAAAAAGATGTATTGTTCGTGGAAGGTACTAAAGCATAAGACATGCTCATCAATTTCCTATGTAGGTGTTTATGTTAACATTTGCATGTTATTTGTCTCTGACTAATTTTGTGTTTTACGTTGAATGAAAGACAGTCTACAGACCATGCATGTATTAATTATTTGATGATTGTTGGTGAGGTCATGACATTATTTTTCCTTCAAAATTTTAAATTCTCTTTTCTTTAGGACTAATTTATTTAGGCCTTTAATTTATTTTGTTTGACTTTGAACATATATGTCATATAGTTTGACTTAGACAAATTACCAGTCCTTTTTGTTTCTGCTTGTTTGGGTATGGATTCAGGAAGACTTGACTATTCCTATTAAATAATTTTAGTTTGTTGCTCTCTTTTTTTCCTTTTTATATCTCTCTTGTACTTCTTTCGATTTAATTTAGAGAAAAGTATTTAAAATATCTTTAAATTTGATATGAATTATTAGTTTCATTCTCAAATTATTGATAATATTAAAAATATTCTTTTACTTGACTAACTGAACTTAAAAACACTCTTGATTTTGTAACAAGAGTGAAATATATTCTTAAATTCTTGTCAACTTATGGAGTATTTTTAACACTTATGATAGTTCGAAGATGTATTTTAGTTAAGTTAGTCAAGTAGATGACTGTTTTAAGACTGACAATAGTTCGGGATGAAACTAATAACTTGCGCTAAGTTCAGAAGTGTTTTTAATAGTTTTCTCTTAAATTTTAGTACAAATACAGATTTATCATAATATTTTTTTATATTGTTATAAATGATAATAAATTAAAATATCGTTACAATTAGTAATTATTTATTAGAAAAAATACTCGTCCAATGAATTTTTACATAAAAAAAGGATGATTTGCGTTTCTATACATGATTGACCTATGAAATTACAAGTCCATACCAATATATTTTTATTTACACTAATCTATCAACTTTTATTACAAAACTAGAAAAAAGAGTATGATTTGTGGTGATTAAAGTTGATGTGAATGTGATGTGATTGGGTGAAAAAAGTTTAAAAACAAAGGAAGTAGCCCTATTCCTTAATAGTAGAAACAATATAAAAGTATTTTTTGTGTATTGTATTAATTAATGGTGATTGACATGTTGATGTACAACAGGTCCTTCACTTTTTGAAATCAACAATATGTAACAATAAAGAGCAAAACACCATATTTTATTTGGTTGTACAATTTTTTTTATTTTTTATTAGAAATGTCTTTAATCTTTCATAAATTAATCAAAACAATTAATTTGATTTGATAGAGATCAGAACACCTTTTGGTGCGGCAGAGGTTAGTGGGAAAGTAGAAATAAAGTACCTCATATCTTATGAATTATAGGTAGTGTAGTTACTATAAGCATAATAAGAACGTTCTCTACACATTGAGAGGGTTTCTCAGGAAAAATAAAATAAAACGAATTGGGGAGTGTATAACGAAGATATTTATCCAATAAAATTGCATGGATAACGAGAAATACATGTCGATCCACATAAAATATGACGGAAAGTGGGACACAACAAGTATGTAAATAAGAAGAAAATTTGTTTTAATATGTTATATTAACCTTAATGGTAGTATGATAGATTTGTGATAGTTTGAAGTTGTATGTAATTAGTTTGAAAATTAATAATAAATATTTTATGATTTTGTCCATTTATTCTTTGGTGGAGAATGATGTATAGTTATGTTTTTTACTTTTTTCGGTACCTATTTGTGCTTAAATGTAAGATAGTGGCGTAGTGAATGTTGGTTGTAATTGTGGTATAACATGGGTAAAGTTGGATGTTAAGTATGGTTATGTAGTTGGTGTCTGGCACAATAATAAAACTTCTGTGTTGGGGCTGGTTGGTCTGTGTAATGGTAGGAAATCGGTGTGGTTAATTTTGTTTATGGTGAGCTGCATGGTATGTCTAATTACGTTTATGATGAGCTGCAATATATTGTAAATGTGACAAACCTTTGGATTTTCAAGTATTCAAGATATGATTTTTTTTTTTTTTGGAGAAACTATCAACAACATTAAGAAAAAATTTAACCCAACCACCAACTGTTATACCACAAAAACGCAGGCTTCAGAACCAAATTGCTTACCATATGCCAATTGGTATTCAACATACTGAACATTGTGTTTTTTATATCATAGCTAACCAACCATACCAAAAAAAGTTAACCCACCAACACTAATACAAAAAAAAAAAAAGGTAACATCTATAAAGGAATAATTATGCACTGATAATGAAACTCGCAAACACACCAATCTTTTTACGAAAAAAATAAAAGCATTACCAACTAACAAAGAGTACCATATAATGTACAGTACAATCACCATGTTAAAACCCAACAAGAATATCATTAAAAGGAGGTAACTATGATCCCCTATAACAAAAAAAAAAAATAGTCAGGCACCAACGGTTATATCAATTACAACAATCATTTTATAAATTTGGAGCTTCGAAATATTGAACTTTTTCTAGTAGGTGTAACCTTCGTAATTCTTCTTCCTGAACACCTATGAAAGAACCCTACACAGAAATGAAAAAAAAATTAAAAAAGAAAGCGTATGAAATGATTTAAGCAAACTCAAATTTTTATTTTCAATACAAAAAAAAAAGTTACACTAACCTAAAATTTGACTAATTATAAGCAAAAACTAGAACAAACATAGGTTTTGTTCAATGAAGAGTTTTCTTCTTTGACAGAGGTGGTCGAATTTGCACCTTTCATAATCTTCTGTCTCTTCGACAGTGAGATTTTGTCCTCAAAATCACTATCATGTGGTAAATTACCTTCACTAATTGGCTTCTTGCCCTTGGATGAAAACCAACATTACCCTTACTATTCTACAGATCATTGTCGTCAGTGGCAACCACACCGTCATCGTTTTTTGGGGATAAGGAATGTATGCATTTAACTTAAAAGATGGTTTGGAACAACAATGAGGACTACTATCCTTACTTATAAATCTTGGACTTTTTCAAGTTGGTGTAACTTTTATTCTTGTAGTTACTTTTCCCTTAATGAAGAATCTACATAAATATGGATATAAATTTAAAAATAAAAAATGGGAATTTGAAATCATGCAAACAATCGAAAGTGTTTATTTCAAAAGAAACATATAAAAGTTACACTAACCTGGAAAAGGTTGATGAATATGATCGAAAAACTTTGAAGAACCACCTTCTTCAATGAAAAATTCACTTAAAGAATGGGAAAGGTTGCGAAAAAAGGTGACGGATGGGATGGATATAGGATGAAATAGTGTTTAATGTTAAAAATCAACTTTTCCAATTTATTTTTTGTACAAATAAATTTTAAAAATAGAGGTAGAAACATAGAAAACCATAATGGCACAGCAGATGAGGCACAACCATCAATTATCCGTTACTCAGGTGGGTTAAATTAACCAACAAAAAAATTTCTTTTTCTGATCCCAACCATTTCTCAAGGTACGTATTTTTGTAATTAAATTGGTATATTTGTAATTTAAAAAACAAATGTAATTTTGGGACAAAATTTTATGCTTTCTGAAAATATATATTTGTTTGTAACAAATAAAATCGTGACTTTGGGCCAATCCAAAGTTGGATCATAGCGTAGTCTCTCGTGTGGGCCTGCACCATATTGAATTTGGGCCGAGTTGGAAAGCTACATATGAACAAACTTTGGAAGATTATTGTCCCTTCTCATAATGTTTGATCTAATTATTTAACTTTTCTAATTTTTATTCAATGATTTTGTTTAACAAAAATATATTTTAAGATTGACTTTGTTAATAAATATCTTGAGAATTTCTAAGAACAAAAATGGATTTCCGCTACTAGTTTCCTCCTTGAGATTTTGATTCCCATTTAAATAATTTAATTTTCCTTTAATTAGGATTAAGTCATTAAATTATGAGAGTAAGTTTTATAAATGATAAACATATAAAACCTAATTATGCTCCATAGTTATAATTTGAGTAATTACATTTCATAACTATAGTTATAGCAATATTTGTACAATTCGTGTAACATTTCTATACATTTGTATAATTTGCTATACGTTTTTGTATAGTATTTGTATATTTTGCTATACAATTCGTACATGACGTTTGTATAATTCATTATATAATTCACAATATATTTTGTTATATAATTTGATTCGTGCACAACTATTGTATGATCGCGCACAATATTTGTATAAATCGCACGAACTATACAAAATTCAAATTGTAATTATAGTTAGCTGTTTATCACGAGCCGTAATTAATTCAAATTATAGTTATATTAGCTAATTAACTAATATATATTTACTTATCCACGTAATTTTTCATTATGATAGATGTTAGTACAGCACAATGCCGTTAATAAGTCCAAGTACTATCTCTTTTGATTAGTCTTTATTTGTTTAATATTTACTATATTTGATCATTAAAATAGGCTGAACAAAACATATTGGATAATCAGATGCTTAACAAAGTTTTAATGTCTTATTATGCTTCTTGCTTCCTTTAAAAACAAATTAAAAATTAGATCTGCAACTTTCTAACACATTGTATCTTTGTACGGTACTATTCAATAAAGATCGATAAAATAAATTAACTATAAAACAAAAGCTTTTAAGCAATAATTTTATGATGCCAATCATATTTTCAAAGAATCCCATTGTTGGATCCCTCTATGAGTTTCTTGTTTCCATTTTATGTGTCTTTTTCTTCTTAACTTTATTCCCTAGAAATTCTCCCCATATTTTAATTAAAACTCGAGGCTTGTCTTATAATTTTTTTTAAATTTCATTCCTATGAAACTAACACATGTATCATAGGTACAATAAATTTAAATAACTAAATACTTGATCATATAATATAAATTATTTATACATAATTTATACACCAAATATATATTGTGATACACTCGAACACTGAATATAGCTATCGACTATACATGATTATACGACGAATAGTCATTTCTTTGATAATTACTTTGATCGAATGACCGCCTAAAGTAATTATCTCAAAAAATCAATAAGTCGAAGCACAGGCGGGCTACATTCACCCAAAGATGGTCAGATGAACATCATTAGTCAAAAAACTTTTTCGAATACACAAGTTAAATATAAAATATTTTGACATATATAAATTGTTGAACATCCTTGATACAAAAACCACCCGCCGATGTGCAAGAAATATGAACACTCTTGACGAAAATGCTGACACTGCCACTGAGTCAAAGGGTATATATCCGTAACTTTCTCTTAAAATATTGTATATTACAAGAACGCAAACTGTGTACAACTCATTACGTTTTGTACTAGTATTATTTAGTGCCATTTTTTGGAGATAGTGATCTTACTAGATATTTCTAATTCATTGCAAGTACAATGTTCTAAGTCATCATATATGAACCAATGAAAAGTTTCTCTCCAAAAAGATGAGTAATTAAATAAAAAGGATTCTAAAATTGTTCAAAATATATGTTTCATTGGTTCATAAACATTGTACAGAAAAAGAAAAGAAGTTTCTCGTTTTAGTTGACAGATTTTTATGATTTGAAACTTTTCTTATTTCATCGTAGGCTAACTTTTAGAATTGAGCTATTTTTTGAAAAAGAAAATTCCTCAAGAACATCGAAGCAAATGAAGCATTTATACGTGGCAGATTTATAATATGATATACGGGTTCAAAGACCTTAGTAATTTTTGTTAAAAGTTTATATATGTATTAAGAAACTCATTAAATATCTATAAAGATTTGATTGAGAGCTCATTCTATTAACTTGAGGTTATTGTAAGAACTCAAAAAATTCAAATTTTGGATTTGTTTGCACTAGTAAGTCTTATAGATGAAACACTCCCTAACAATGGTATAATTTCATATTAAGAACTCAAATCCGGAAACTTAAATCTTCCCATTTTATGCAGAAAAATCTAAGTAGGCATTTGGACGTGATTTCAAATCATTGACATGAATTGAGGTTGATTTGAAGTTGAAATTTTATCTGAACATACAATTTGAATCTTAAAAGTTGTAGTTTTCCTCACAAATGTGAAACACAACAATTTGTAAAACTATCATTTAGCTCCAAAAGCCAAGGTCAGATAACTAGCTTGAAATTCTGTGACTTCATGTCATTATTCAAGTTGAAATGGCCTATTAGTCCAAGAATATTCAATCATATGTATCAGGTTTTACAATCTTACAAATGAGCAAATAAAGTTGAAATTACTCGATCGAAAGGTAGAGATAACGTCCAACTAAAGTTAAAATTTTGTTCAAATATCATGCACAAATGTAAATTTCAAATCAAATCCCAAATTTGAGCTAATAAGTTGTTTAATTTATTATTATTATTATTATTATTATCATACATTGAAGTTGTAATAGTCCTTATGTGTTGTCATTTTTAGAAGCTTAGTAGAGTAATTCACAATGTGTTGTCATTTGAGAAAATCCCAATGCATTTTGTTAAAGATACAAACAATGCTAGTTTTCCCTTATTTATTCCATGCACATTTTTACTTCATTCCTCCCCCTTTCTCTTTTCTCTCAGCCTCACCAAGGTATTCTATTTCTAAATTTCTCAAAATTCCCTGTTTCAATAATAACATTTGTTTTTTTAAAAAAATTTAAGTTATATATATATACACTAACAAAATGAAATTTTTGGCCTAGTTTAAATGTGATAGTAGTAGGTAAGGTACCATTTTTATCAAGTTACCAATTACTAATGTTTATCCTAGAAATTTGTCACGATCGAT
>DF367533.1:0-10148 GCA_000787875.1 Solanum virginianum | reverse complement strand
GTCCACCCAATACAGCAAATATGGTCTAACCACCAATCTGTAAAACTTACCTTTGAGTTTAGGTGGTATCTTTTTATCACACAATACTCCATATATAAAAAATTTACTTTAGAGAAAAAATTTAAAATTATTTTATTTATGTTATTTAACAATTATTTATCAATATTAATATACATTAACACCATTATATTGAGTGCGTGCACAGTACAAATAACTAACGATATTATATAATTAGCACATATTATATTGTGTATTTATTAATTCAATGTAAATATTGAGTATGAATAAATTTACTCGGCCACCTTTTTGATGTCATTATTATATCATCTAGACATAATTTAATTGATTTTTGATAAAGAAATATTCAAAGTTCTAAGTTAAAAATAAATAGTAAATCCACCAATGCCATCGAATCTCTAAAGTCGCTTTAATATAGGGTCATTTGCACTTTTGCCGTTATTTTTTGTTAGTTTTGGTTTGTAAATTTATAGATTTGTGTCATAATATTTTATAAATTATGTCCAATCATTGAATATGATTGACTTTAATTTCTAGAAACTTCATATTTTGCTAAATATAAATTTAATTAATTAAAAAAACACATTAAAAAGCAAAACGAGCAATTTTACGTAAAATATCCTTGTTAGCTTGTTGGCTCATTTGGAACTCACAATGAGTCTTCTCTCTTTATTTGGAAAAAGAAAAAAAAAAAAAGAATCATTTCCACTTATAACCTTAAAATTTAATTACTCGTATGGTTTATTGAAAATATTATATTGCCCCGCCGCAGAGCAAAGAGCACGCCGAATCCAGAAAATTTATTTCGCACGCCATATTTGAATTAATAAAATTTATTATAACTAAATACTCCTCGATCCTTTTTATATGTTATTATTATTATAAATAGATTGTCCTTAATATATGTCATTTTATAAAATTAATTCATAAATAATATTTTCTCTGTCCCATTTTAATTGAAGAGGTAATGCACACATATTAAGAAAAACAATTAAAGACAACATTTATACCGTATTTTTCACTATTGCCATTTGTAAAATCATAAATATATAGTATAATTTATCTTTAAGAAAATATAAAACTTCAATAAATGAAAGGACAAATATGAAAAAAGTTTCAAACATCTATCTTGAACTTTGAACAATTTAACTATTTTGAACCTCGAAAAAAGCCTCAAAAATTTAATTAATTTAAGATGGAGGAAGTATTGTTCTTCCTATTTTACTCAAGTTAATGTGTTTTGAAAAATATATTTGATCAACTAGAACAACTTAAAAAGCAATTAATGTATATTAAATAAAGATAAAATAATAAAGTCACTTTTTTTATTGCAAGTGTCATCACAAAAGGTGACATATAAAAGAGACAGAGGAAGTAATTTAATAAAGCAAAAATATATATTAACTAATTATGATTATGTAAAAAAATATTAAAATTTGTTCAAAAATATACTTTTACTTTCGTCTCATAAGTATATCAACAATTAAAATGAGACAGAGACAGGGAATCGAAGTTAAGCAAATTGCTAAGTGGTGTTTTATTCTGATGCAATTTGAGTGGCTGCTCCATGCCCAAGTAGCATCTTGTCTACTGTATCACGTCTTCTATTATTTTTTTTATTTAGTTACTATTTTTAGGTGGATTTGAAAGTTTCCTTTGTCGTTGCCCTCTCGTTTTTTATCCCTTTTTAGTGAGCAAAATTGAATAAAATTTGAGTATACATATATATTAAAATATACTACCATGTGCTACTTTGGGTATTATAAAATATTCGGACAATGTAGATGACACCCGTTGAGTTGAAAATTGTGGTCATAGGCGATGTACAAGAGGAGAGGACAAAATCTTATATTGATAATTAAAAAAATTGAGAAAATTATATATAAGGTGTAGAATCTTTTAATGATGTGAAGTTTTTGAGAAATATTGAAGAAACTAAATCTAAAACAGACATTATTACATTATTTACTCCGTTCGTCTATTGTTACTTTTTCTTTATATTAACTTGACATATGAATTAAGAAGTAATAAATGATATGGGTAGTTTTATTAGATCACTCTTTGAATATAAATAAATAAAATGCTTAAAAAATATAATTATCTACATTAGCATTAACCGTGGATATCATGGTGCCATTGACGGTTGAACGGGCGAATCTGCCGCAGTAAGAGTTAAAGATCCCTTTCGAAGTCATTTCTGACGAAAACTTATTAGCTCACCGATAATCTCGCCATGGACGAGCTGATCTCGTGGAATGAAGATGAAACGACATTCATTGTTTGGAAACTGATGAATTTGCTAGAGATTTGCTTCCTAAATATTTCAACCGGAACAATTTCTCAATTTTTTTGAATATAAATAAATAGAATGATTAAAAAATGTAGTTGAGAAATAATTATAATTAATGATAAAGATAAATTAAAATTAAATATAAAATTATTTCTTAATTTTATAAATCAAACAAGTATTATTTGATATTCAAAAATAATATAGTAGTCAAGTAAAAATGACACTAAAAATTATCTTTAACCTAATTTAGCCCAATAAAATTTGACTTGAAAGTTGGAACAAATTTCATGTAATTTATAATATTAGGATAATTAATGTATTGGTCATGTCAAGATGTGGCATGTGAAGCACTCATCGACAATACTAGTAGATCTGCAAAAGGATTCTCTAACTAAACAATGTTAATACCGCGCTATTTCCAATCCAGATTGGGAATCCTCCAAAATAAATTTATTTGGGTTGATTTTTCTTTAATGATTCACCAGATATTTCCCTCTCTCTCTTTATATATATATATATATATGATACAATTTGATTCATTTTCAGAAAGCAATTTCGATCCGGTAAATTATTCTTTTTTCATATACGAAATAGGGAGTTTCACTAAGTTAATTCTTAGGAAATGATAAATCAAACCATTTGTCCCAAGTTCTTTTACCTAGATGAACCAACAACTTTTCTGTAGAACTTGTATTTGTATCAGAAAAATAAATATATATATATATACACTTTGTAATATTTTTTTCCCTTTAAAATCCTCAAATTTGTAATAATAACTCCGCCTCTGCAGTAATAAGGAAAGCTGCTTCATTAAAAAACAACATGGCACTGTTGTATAGTTTAACAATTGAGTAATTAGTTATTGGGTTGTCGTCCTATTTGCAAAGAGACTAGTCTTTGGGCCTTTTAAGTATTGAGTGATGGAACTTGGACATTTACACATGAAGTTTAGGTATGTATCACCATATCTCTCAAAATATCCTTCTTCCTCTAGTATAAACTATTTTTAAAAGATAATAAATATCAAATAAATAGCTCATATTAGTTATCTAAGCAAACTTCATAAATAGCAAAGAGAAATAGTGTAATTATGCTTCTTAGCTATAGTTTACCTGATTACACTCCATAGTTGTAGCTTTGTTTGCTATTGGTATTTCTGTTTGTATATGTTGCTTATCAATATACATATGCAATTCGTCTTTCTCCGCTCTCTGCCCTCTCTCACTCGCCGCTCTCGATCTCACTCGCCTCTCTCCTCCCTCTCCTAATCACATTTGCCAAATATACAACTACATATGTGTATTAGTTGCAGATACACATATACAATTTGACAAATATACATATACAATTCGTCTATCTCCTTATTTCCTCGATCTCGCGAGACCATATTAAATTTTAAGCGTAGGTTATTTATAAAAAAATTTTATTAATTAATTGTGAATTGACTCGATTCAGATCGGTTGAAAAGCCCACAAAAGAGCCCAAAGACGTAGGTAGCTTGGAAACTTCATATTTATGAGCTAATCTCATACTTTTGGCCCAAAACAAAATATAATAGATTTTGGATTGAAACACGCAGTCTTTATTACATGTTTTGGTCCGCTTTTTTCACAAGTGAATTTAACTTAAGTAACTTTTATGAGATTTTTTGTAACTAGGTAAATATATGATATGTATTTATATTATGATTTTATTGCTATTTTCTTTCTCCTCGCTCTTCTCTCTCTACAATCTCTTGCCAAATATACAAATACTTATATATACTAGCTGCATATATACAATTATTTGACAGATATACATATTCCTTTTGGACAAATATACACATACAATTCGTCTCTCTCCACTCTCTGTCCCCTCTCGCTCACCTTTGTCCTCCCTCTCCCAATTTCGCTTGCCAGATGCATAGATACATTTGTATATCAGTTACACATGTTCAATTATTCATACAATTTCACAAATATACATATACAATTCGTCTCTCTGCACTCTTTGTCCTTTCTCGCTCGCCTCTCTCCTATAATATGCTAATATGAATCATAATATTAGAAAACTATAGCTATTTTTTTGGAAAAAATAAAATAAATGTGACTTTTATAGTCGTGTTTAATTTCCCTTGTAATCATCCTGCACTACAGGGAAACCATGACAATATTTCCTATTAAATCATTTGTTAGGAAGCAGCTGTAAATAGAATCTTTTTTTGAAATCTTATTGTTGAAAATAATTTTTTATACCCATCTGTTATTAAAAAAATAAAAACTAAAAATCTATTTTTGATCAGGAACAAATTTGCAGTCAAATGATGTATATATTAACACATTTATTATGGCAGCAAATTCTAGTTTCAAATAATATGAAAAATCTTGTGACTTTCCAAAATAGTTTGATTCATTTGAGTTAGTTTAAAGCTCTTTTATTTAATTAGTTCAAATTAAATGATTTTTTTTAATATAAAAATTCTTCTTGTCTCCAATTTAGGAGGAGCCATCATTTACAATATTGCACCTCCTTTATTATTTTTTTTGAAATTTTAATATCTAAGAATTGTTTAATTAACTAGTGAAGTCTTGTGAGAAGCCTATTTAATTATATTTGAAGATTACTTTATCTTTTTCTTAATTAAATACTCATTTCTCATTGAAATATTGCTTAAGCTGTGTGATTAATTCTTTGAGGGGATTAAGGTTAGATTTCATTGTAGTGAGACTATGGAACATGCAACAACCGAATAATAATTAGAAGTTTCTAATTAAGTTTCATATATGTTTATATTAATTGTTTAGTGGTTAAGTTGAGCGTTTGTATTTTCTCAAATTATTATTCAATTTTTCTTACTAACCATTTGCTCAATTCTAAGATAATATATCTATTGGAAAATGCTACATTTGTCTAAATAAATAACCTACATGAGTTTTCTATTTGCCACATTTTGTGTTCAATTTGTCCATGATCACATGAATCATTGAGGCCTAAAAACAAGAAAATGATAACCTTTTTTTTGCCTCAAAATAACTAGGGTAAGTTATAACCCTTTTTAGATTATACTATATAATGTATATTTTATGTATATTATATACTAATATACAAAAAATATATATTTATAGATTATTATTTTATATAATATGAAATTGCTCATAATTAAAGGTGAACATGGTTTGGTATATGTCGAATTATCATACCATATACAAATTTTTTATACTGTTATAACCCTTTATTGTACCATATAGTTTGGTATATGTCGAAGTGTGTGTATTAATTATGTAACAACCCATCTTGAGATGTATGGGCAGATTGTTACAAATTATTAAAGAACTAACACATATGCAACCTAGTATTAGTATAAACTAAATGTTATGAAGTTGAAACATTGACTCCTCTATTTCGATTGAAATGTATTTTGAATATGTTTGATTAACAAAAGGAGGTGTTTGTACTTTCTTTTGAATATATATTTCTATAGATGTAATGTGTTAATATGATATATAATAGATTTTTTTAATTGTCGGAGTCATAATGCCTTATTAAACGAGTATATATTAGTCGAAATTGAACAAACTATGATTATCAATTTATCCTATAGCAAAATACCGAACCGAACTTCAAAATAAATGTGGAATACTGAAATTACCATATCGAAGTTTCAAATACCGTACCATGCAACCCCCACCCCACCCCACCCCCCCATAATTCTATACGCTTTCCTTTAGAGGATTAATTATACATTTAATCCAGAGTGTATCTTCTTAACAAAAAATTAAGAGCAAAATCATATATTGGTATAGCCACCACACGACCATGAAAACAGTTGAGATTTTCTTGTCCATAGTCAACAACAACGAATAATCTGCAATTATTAATACTTTTATTCGTAAAGTAACGTTATCTTCCAGTTATAAGAAACCTAATTAAGCCCATTCGAAGTTTTTATGGCATAATAAAATCAGGATCAAATATGATTTTAGCTTATCAGTCAAAGATAAAGTGGCAATTACAAGTTCAAGTTGGATTAGGTACAAATTTTATAATGAGGAATCTTGACTGTTAGGGTGATGTAATCAAACATCTAGAAGATTAAATCCATAATATCGATCAACTAATATAACTAGATACTAATTTGAATATTAATTCTAGGTTTAACGGAGCAGTTTTAATTTGTGTATGGTTTGATTATAATGCCTCCAATAGGGCAACAAGTAGGATTATGTAATGTTGATTGATGGCCTGCACGCGTCCATTATAGCCGGGGAACAGAAAGAACAAGTAAAGAAGGACAGGGGTATTTTACGTGGAAACCCCTTTACTCAATGGAGGAAAAATTACAACCTATCTCGGAGCAAGGAGCAACAACAATTATAAACTCTTGCAATCCTAAGGACTATCCTATTAATTCCTTTCCCCTTACCATGATAGTCCAGAATCTTCACCAACCAAACAACACCGTTGTTGCCCTAAACAAATCCCCTCAGATTAGTCTGGACTTCAACAATCCATCATTGCTAACTCTAGCCACAATTAAGCAATAGTTCTATTGCCCACTACGCTAACTACCTCTAGTTAATGTAGACTTTAACAGCTAACTCTAGCCACAAGCTCAAGTTTAAAAAGATACTAGAAGAAAAGATCTACTATCCTTTATAATATAGGAGTAGATTTACAAGATAAGCACGAATAAATAATACTAAAGACAACTTAAAACTCAGATGGCATGCTTGAGATCCATTGCTGCTTTTTCGTTAGTATTTCTTGAGAGTTTTTGCTTATGAGATTGTGAAAGTGATGAATGGCAAAAATCCTAATTGTGTCAATGTGGAAGAGATATAATATGGGATAACCATGGTATGCTGGAGCAATATAATTCTATTAGTCAAGAGGCTTGCCACATTGACACATTCCGAGCATACATCAAAATAGTTGCTCATAATATACTTTTTCAGCTGTCACTTTCAATTATGCAAATATGATTTCTAACATTGGACCAGATCCCATACCAGATCTCAATTTATCAAATCATTAAAATTATAATCTAATATTGATCAGTATTTTAAAAGATATGAGCGCACCAGACAAGATATTTTATATAATATGGGGCAAGAGGTAAGTCATAAGCTCCATTTATATTTACTCTTCATAATGAAATAATATTTATTCATGAAAATATCATATCAGGCATACTTATCAGAAGCGGAATAGACCATGCAATATTTTAGAAATTAATAAGATTAACTTCAAACAATAAAAATGAAGGTTACATTAAAATTGCAAGGAAAATGATGAAATTAATTGAAATATTAATAATATTGTAAGAAGTATGCAGACGCAATACATCAACAATCTCGTAAATTTATCATGACAAAATATGTGTCCATATTAGCTACATTAGGAACCCCTTAAACTTACAATGACAAATATATATATATATATATATATATATTCACAATTTGGAATAAGCCTAATGTTTTAGGACTTATTGAAGTGTGTATATATATATATGTATTCACAATTTGGAATAAGCCTAATGTTTTAGGACTTATTGAAGTGATACATATATGATAAGTGACTAACTTATCTACATAATAGACGCTTGAGAATATGTGCGTAAATTTTTTTAAGATTTGAATAAAAAAATTCTAATAAAGAATACTTTATTATGTGTTTAATCGAAACACAAGCCATACATTGAAACATAAGTTATGATTTAGGTCTCTAAATAAAATTTAATAAAAAATTTAAAATGCCGTTGATGATTTCCACCTAAATATGTTGACATAGCCAACGTATTTTCTGAGGTAAACTTAAAAATAACCATTTTCGGACATGTAACTATAATATATCTAGAAATTCAAAGGTAATTGAAAAATAACTAATTTTTGATATCTATTATTATTATATATTTGACTATCAAATACAACTATTTTGGTCAACCGGCCAAATAAGTAACTTTCTTTAGAAATTAATGACAGGATCTTGAATTTTTCACTTTTTAAATTTCAAATCCATGATACTATTACGATATTTCCATATCAAAAAGTATAACGAATTTTCAAATACTGATTATTTTTAATAAATGGTCCAAAAAGTATCTAGCTCCTAGATTTTACATTTTTTCTCTTGATATTATCGTATCATGACTCGTTTCATTTTTAGAGTTGAAATGTGAAATCTCTGATTAAAAATAAGCAATTCAAATATATCCTACCACTATCCAATATGATTGCACCTCTTGACTCAAATTTTTGTTCTTTTAAGTTGGTTCATTGCACCTCTTAATTTTTTTAAGAAAAAATGCCATGACTTTTTGACTGATAAAATGGGAGTCAATTGTCTTTTTCTCAATTAGCCCATGGTTGGAGTAATTAATTTCAAAGCTAAAATACAAATCTTCAAAACCATGGACCAACTAGTTTTATCATCCCACATTATTGGTAACAAAAACCATTGGCTAATCAATTATATATATTTATGTTGTACTATGTCTGATTTGATCTGTTTCTGCCATTCATTGATTAATCAAATGATGACACAAACTGATAGGAAAAAAGCATCAAATGTTCAGTTTCCATTTTCTTGATTTACATTGTTGTCCTAAATTAGAATCATGAATACTACAATCCACCTAACCATCAAATAAAAATTTGATAAGTGTTATTATTGTCTGTCATTTATTTTGTTATTTGATTTTTATTCTAGTCGTTTTGTTTCATATCTAATATTTTTTGCTATTGGGGATGATATCTTTGAGATAAGGGTCTTTGAAAAATAATCTCCCTATCTTTATGAGGTAATGATAAGATCTGCTTACATTTTCCCCTCTCCATACCCTATTTGTGGAATTTCACTCGGTATGCTATTGTTGTTGTTGCTGCTACTTACTATTAATTAAAAATTTAAGATTTCAACTTTGATAATTAATCACCTTTCAAACAAGAGAATTGTGAAGTTAACAAGGGACATTATGTCGTATTCGTTTCATTTTACTTGATCCTATCATATTAAAAATAAGTAAGTTTTTTATTCCTTTTACTACTCTTAGTATTAAATAACTATATAAAATAGTAATAGTGAAATTTAAACTTTTAAAACATTATTAATGATGTTAATTGGATAACATATATTTCTAAATTTTTTTAAAATATTATATCAGATCAGTAAGAATCACATAATATAAACGAAGAAAGGAACATATTGCTTTATTTTTTTTTAGATTATGATATCTAGCTTACTGTGAAAATGTATCTATCATTGTACGTGAAAATAAAATAATCACATGGTTTCACATCTAGGAAATGACAAAGCTGAAAAAGAAATTACACTTGAATAAAAAATTTCGATTTTGTATTGAATATTTTTATACTTTCGATGCAATTTAGAGCTTGTTTGGAATTGCTGCTGGAGGCCAAAGAACTTATTTTGAAAGAAAAAAAAAACACCTTTTCCAAAAAATTAAGTTGTTTGGTCAATAAATAAAATTGCTTTTACATGAGAGCAAAAGTACTTTTTCTACGATTGAGAAGAAGCTAAAAAAAAAAATCTTGAAAAACACAGAAGTAGAAGTAGTACATTATTTTCTTCAAGATTAAAATATTGCTGCCATAGCTAAAAAAATTTGGTCCAAATATAACTAAAAAGGTCAAAAAAGATCATAATAGCCTTCTTTTTTTTTTTTTTTAAATTAAAGTTAAAATTTTTTAAACAAAGTTGTTGAATTTTAGAAAGTTTTACAAGATTTTTTGGGTTTTACAAGACTTTTTGAGTTCAACAAAACATTAATAGCTTCATATTTTTTTAATTTTTTATTCTTCATTTTTTTTCTTTACCAATTTACTTTTTTTCTATACATAAC